>CAUYQV010010000.1:0-16274 GCA_963574575.1 Galagoides demidoff
CAGCCACGTACACCTGAGGTAGCAGGTTCGAATCCCCAGCTCGGCCCGCCAAACAACAATGATGGCTGCAACCAAAAAATGGCCGGGCATTGTGGCGGGCGTCTGTGGTCCCAGCTACTTGGGAGGTGGAGGCAGGAGACTTGCTTGAGCCCAGGAGTTGGAGGTTGCTATGAGCTGTGATGCCATGGCACTCTACCCAGGGGGATAGCTTGAGGCTCCGTCTCAAAAAAAATAAAAATAAAAATAAATAAAGTATCAAACTATATGGAACTGCTACCTTTCTGATTATCATATCCTGTGTACTTTAGGAGAGCTTGCTTTTATTTTCACTGGAGATGTTAATTTGCTGTATAGTGCCCTTCTGGTATTTAAAACAAAAAGGTTTCAAGTCAGCCACAGCT
Source organism: Galagoides demidoff (assembly GCA_963574575.1). Taxonomy (NCBI): domain Eukaryota; kingdom Metazoa; phylum Chordata; class Mammalia; order Primates; family Galagidae; genus Galagoides; species Galagoides demidoff. Next base: position 402 of record CAUYQV010010000.1, read on the forward strand.
GGTGGTCTATGGGGCTTCACAAAGGTAGAGACAAATAATCATAGATAGGGCTTGGTATTCACCTAGAAATTTTTCTGGATCCCCTGGTAGTCTGCCTGATCATAAATGAAAGTGTATTGGCAGTGCCTGTAGCTCAGTGGTTAGGACGCTGGCCACATAAACTGAGGCTGGCAGGTTCGAACCTGAACCGGGCCTGCTAAAACAATAATGACAACTGCAACAGAAAAATAGCCAGGCATTGTGGTGGGTGCCTGTAGTCCCAGCTACTCGGGAGGGACTTAAAGCCCAAGAGTTGGAGGTTGCTATGAGCTGTGATGCCACAGCACTCTATCAAGAGCAACACAGCGAAATTCTGTCTCAAAAAACAAAACAAAACATGAAGTTGGGTGGCACCCATAGCTCAGTGGGTAGGGTGCCAGCCACATGCACCAGTGCTGGTGGGTTCAAACCCAGCCCTGGCCTGCTAAAACAAAAAATATAACCAGGCGTTGTGGCAAAATAATAACCAGACACCACAGTACTCCATGGAGGGAGTGAGACTCTGTCTAATTGAAAAAAAAAAAAGAAGAAGAAAACATGTTGTTCCTTTGGCCACACATAGGCAAATCTACAAGAAAGGTGATATTGGGTGGTGCCAGTGTCTCAGTGAGTAGGGCACCAGCCTCATATACTGAGGGTGGCGGGTTCACCCTGCCCTGGCCAAACTGCAACAAAAAATAGCCAGGTGTATGGTGGGCGCCTGTAGTCCCAGCTACTTGGGAGGCTGAGGCAAGAGAATCTCTTAAGCCCAAAAGCTGAATGTTGGAAGGTTGCTGTGAGCTGTGTGACACCACGGCACTCTACTAAGGGTGACAAAGTGAAGACACTGTCTCAAAAAAAAAGGTGATATTGTAGACATCAAGGGAAAAGGTATGCCACACAGACATTACCATGGCAAAACTGGAAGACTCTACAATGTTACCCAGCATGCTGTTGGCATTGTTGTAAACAAACAAGTTAAGGGCAAGATTCTTGCCCAGAGGATTCATGTTCCTACTGAGCATATTAAAAATTCTAAGAGCTGGCTCAGCGCCTGTGGCTCAATCGCCTAAGGAGCCAGCCACGTACACCTAAGGTGGTGGGTTCGAATCCCCAGCCCGGCCCGCCAAAACAACGATGGCTGCAACCAAAAAATGGCCTGGCATTGTGGCGGGCGCCTGTGGTCCCAGCTGCTTGGGAGGCGGAGGCAGGAGACTCACTTGAGCCAGGAGTTGGAGGTTGCTGTGAGCTGTGATGCCATGGCACTCTACCCAGGAGGATAGCTTGAGGCTCCGTCTCAAAAAAAAAATTCTAAGAGCTGAGATAGCTTCCTGAAACCCATGAAGGAAAATGATCAGAAAAAGAAAGAAGCCAAAGAGAAAGGTACCTGTGTTGAACTGAAGCTCTAGCCTGCTACACCCAGAGAAGCACACTTCTGGAGAACCAATGGAAAGGAGACTGAGCTCCTGGAACCCATTCCCTATGAATTCATGGCGTAATAGGGATATAGCACACCACACAGGAGAGCTAAGAGAACCAATGGAACCGTGATATTACCTAGAATAGAACCTATTTATTCCCCATGAATTCATGGCCATAGTAGATGTACAGCATAGCACACATGGTAACCAAGAGACCCCATGTAACAGTAACATAAGGTGATGGAATCTATTCCCCAAAACTTCATGGCATAATAGTCATAAAAAGCTTTATCACATTCAATGGCAAGGCAACTCCCTGAGCTATTGGAACCTTTTCCCTATGAATTTATAGGTATTAAAAAATAAAAGCTGGCTCAGTGCCCATAGCACAGTGGTTAGACTGTGGCTGGTGGGTTTGAACGTGGCATGGGCCAGCTAAACAACAATGACAACTGCAACAGGTGGCTGAGCACCTGTAGCTCAGCAAGTAGGGTGCTGGCCACATACACCAAGCCTAGCCCAGACCTGCTAAACAACAATGACTACTGCAACCCAAAATAGCCAGGTGTCATAGTGGGTGCCTGTAGTCCCAGCTACTTGGGAGGCTGATGCAAGAGAATTACTTAAAACCAAGACTTTGAGGTTGCTGTGAACTGTGACATCATAGCACTCTACTGAGGGGGATATAGTGATACTCTGTCTCCAAAAAAAAAAAAAAATAGCCAGGCGTTGTGGCGGGCTCCTGTAGTCCCAGCTACTTGGGAGGCTGAGGCAAGAGAATCGTGTAAGCCTAAGAGTTTGAGGTTGCTGTGAGCTGTGATGCCATAGCACTCTACCGAGGGTGACAAAATGAGACTCTGACTCAAAAAAAAAAAAAGAAAGGTACATGGTATATAAGTTAGCATTAGCTGTTATTATTATTATTATTATTGATTCTACCAGATGGGAATATATTTTAATTTTTTTTTTTTTTGACAGAGCCTGAAGCTTTCCCCCTGGGTAGAGTGCTATGGCATCACAGCAACCTCCAACCCCTGGGCTCAAGTGAGTCTCCTGCCTCAGCCTCCCAAGTAGCTAAGACCGCAGGCGCCCGCCACAACACCCGGCTATTATTTGGTTGCAGCCATCATTGTTGTTTTGGCGGGCCTGGGCTGGATTCGAACCCTCCACCTTAGGTGTATGTGACTGGCACCTTAGCCACTTGAGCCACAGGCGCTGAGCGAGATGGGAATATTTTGATTATATCAGTAACCTACCATTTTTGTCTATCAAACATCAATGATTTGACTACTTAAAATATTTTGTTAATTCACTCTTAAATATATGTATTCTAATGAAATAAAGTATTCTAATGTATAGTTATTTATCTAAGTTCCATAGATCTATTTAAACTTTCAAGATGCTCCCTGAAAAAAGAGTTCTAAGATCAAATATGTTGGGGAAACTCAGAATATCTTCTAACTTGTTAGAGAATCACAGTGCCCAGAGAATACCTAGTAAAGTCTTGATACTTCCTATAAAACAAACAAAAAAGTTTAAGGATATTTAAACCAGTGTTTTGAAAATGTATTTCTACCTACAACCCATCTTTAGTGAAAGCTATTAACATCTCAATGAAGACATTTTTTAAAATACTATTCTAATGCATTTCCTATTTTCTGTTCTCTTCTGACTTAGCATTGTTCACAAAAGCTTTGTCAACTGTTGAATCTAACTGTTTTCTCAATTTTTCCTCTCCTTGAATTTCAAACTATAGCATTCCTATTTTTTAAAAAAAGGTTGAAATTTTAAATTTACTTTTGTCATCTCTAGCCAATTCAGACAAAATTATAGTGGGAAATTCTGTTGACTCATCGATCCCACAAGTGATGGGGAGTGGAGGCCAGAGGGTCATCACCATAGTGACTGATGGAGTCCCTCTGGGTAATATCCAAACTGCAATTCCTCCTGGAGGGATTGACCAGCCATTCATTGTAACTATGCAAGATGGACAGCAAGGTGAGTTACCTCATGTAAACAATTGTTTATTAAAAGATATATATTTTAGGGTGGTGCCTGTGGCTCAGTGAGTAGGGCGCCAGCCCCATATATGGATGGTGGCGGGTTCAAACCCGGCCCTGGGCCAAACTGCAACAAAAAATAGCTAGGTGTTGTGGTGGGCGCCTGTAGTCCCAGCTACTTGGGAGGCTGAGGCAAGAGAACCGCTCAAGCCCAAGAGTTGAAGGTTGCTGTGAGTCATGACACCACACCACTCTACCCAGGGCCATAGCTTGAGACAAAAAAAAATTGTTTAAAAAAAAAGATACATATTTTATGTATGTACATACACATATACAGATTTTTTGTTTTCTTTTATTTAAGCTCTGTCTCCCCAGGTAGAGTGCAATGAGGTCATCATAGCTTATTCTAACCTCAAACTCCTGGGCTCAAGCAATCCTCCTGCCTCACCCTCCCGAGTAGCCAAGACTATAGGCACCTGACATCACACCCAGCTAATTCTTCTATTTTTTGTAATGACAGGGTCTTGCTCAGGCTGGTCTCAAATGCTGGCCTTACTCCATCTTCCCGCCTTGGCTTCTCAAAGTGTTAGAATTACAGGCACAAGCCATCTGTATACCACCTGGCTATTACAAGATATTTTAGACCCTACATGCTCCTAAAAGTGACACATTAAGACAAAAAGTGGGGTAGAATGGCTCACACCTGTAGTCCCAGCTATTTGGGAGGCTGAAGTGGAAGGATTACTTGAGGCGAGGAGTTTGAGACCAGCCTCGGGTAAATATTGAGAGTTTGTCTTTAAGAAAAAAAAAAGACAAAGAATGGGCATGGGAGAATGCCAGATGCAAGATGGGACAAAGAAGCTCAGAAAAAGAAACAGAGGCTCAGTGCTTGTAGCTTAGCCGCTAGGGCGCTGGCCACATACACTAAGGCTGGAGGCTTGGGTCTGCTAAACAACAATGACAACAACAACAACAAAATAGCTGGGCATTGTGGCAGGTGCCTGTAGTCCCAAGTAGTTGGCTGAGGCAAGAGAATTGCTTGAGCCCAAGAGTTTGAGATTGCTGTGACCTGTGATGCTATGGCACTCTACTAAGGGCAACATAATGAGACTCTGTCTCAAAAACAAAAAAAGAAGAAGAAAGAAAGAAAGAAACTAGTCTGGCAAAGGCTAATTTCTTTAATATGTATAGAATTTGTTTAGTAAAAACCAATGATCTGATAGAAAATAGAACAAACAATATGAACCAAAAATAGTTCATAGAAAAGAAAATATCACTTTCTTGGATAAGTACAAAAACAAAATGAAAAAAGAATCTTACCACTTTGGAAGGCAGAAGCAGGAGGATTGCTTGAGGCAGAAGTTTGATGCCAGCCTCCGCACCATAGTGAGACCTCATCTGTACAAAAAAATAGAAAAATTAGCCTAAACAGTTCTTTTCCTGTGAACTCATACTTAACACACACAGAATTAATACATTCTAAGTCATTTATTACAGCATTATTTGTCATTGTTAAAGGTAGAAAAGATCAGGGCGGTGCCTGTGGCTCAGTGAGTAGAGCGCTGGCCTCATATACCGAGGGTAGTGGGTTCAAACCCAGTCCTGGCCAAACCAAACTGCAACAAAAAAATAGCTGGGCATTGTGGCAGGCGCCTGTAGTCCCAGCTACTCAGGAGGGTGAGTCAAGAGAATCACCTAAGCCCAGGAGTTGGAGGTTGTTGTGAGCTGTGTGACACTGCCATGGCACTCTACGGAGGGCGATAAAGTGAGACCGTCTGTAAAAAAAAAAAAAAAAAGAAAAGAAAAAAAAGGTAGAAAAGAACCAAAGTATATGTCAATAGGGGACTGGATAAATAAATTATGGTACAAGAGCAAGATGCAGGTATGTAGACTATACCACATTTATATTTTTAAAAGGGGAAAATGTATGTATATTTGCTAACACATTCAGATTTAGATTACCTCTGGAAGAACATAAAGAAATATAACATTGTTTGCTTTCCAAGAGGGTAACTGGGTGTACCTGGGAATTTGTGAGAGGCTATTAAATGTATATGCTTTTATAGCCTTTTTTTGAGAAAGCGTCTCACTTTGTCACCCTTGGTAGCCATGGCGTCACAGCTCACAGAAACCTTAAACTCTTGGGCTTAAGTGATTCTCTTGCCTCAGCCTCCCAAGTAGCTGGGACTACTGGTGCCCACCACAAGGCATGGCCATTTTATAGAGATGGGGTCTTGCTTTTGCTCTGAGCTGGTCTCAAACCTATGAGCTCAGGTAGTCTACCTGCTTTGGCCTCCCAAGTACTGGGATTACAGATGTGAGCCACTGTACCTGGCCTAGCTTTTTTTTTTTTTTTTTTTGAGATATCTTACTCTGTCACCCAGACAGGAGTACAGTGGCATAATCGTAGCTCTGCTGCAGTTCAAACTTCTGGGCTCCTCTGGTCTCAACCTCCTAAGTAGCTGGAATCATAGGTGCACATCAACACACCTAGCTTTTTTTTTTTGAAACAGAGCCTCAAGCCCCTGGGTAGAGAGCCATGGCATCAAAGATCACAGCAACCTTCAACTCCAGGGCTTAAGTGATTTTCCTGCCTCAGCCTCCTAAGTAACTGGGACTACAGATGCCCACCACAGCACCTGGCTATTTTTTGGTTGTAGTTGTCATTGTTGTGGGCAGGCCCAGGCTGGATTCAAATCCACCAGCTCTGGTGTATGTGGCTGGTGCCTTAGCCTCTCGAGCTACAGGCGCCCAACCCCTAGCTTTTTTTTTTTCTTTTTTTTGAGACAGTCTCATTACGTTGCCCTGGGTAGAGTGCCTCCTCACAGCACTTTCAAACTCTTGGGCTTATGAGATTCTCTTGCTTTAGTCTCCCAAGTAGCTAGGACTGCAGGGGCCTGCCAAAACGCCTGGCTATTTTTTGTTGCAGTTTGGCCAGGGCCAGGTTTGAACTGGCCACCGTCAGTATATAGGGCCAGCGCCCTACCCACTGAGCACAGGCACTGCCCTAGAGACTGGGTCTTATTCTTGATCAGGCTGGTCTTGAACTTCTGAGCTCAAGTGATCCTCCCACCTTGGCCTCCCAGGCCGCTGGGATTACAGGCATGAGCCACCATGCCCTGCCTAATAGTTCACTCCTTTTTATTGCTGAGTATTATTCTGTGGTATGGCTATACCACAGTGTGTTTTCCATTTACCCACTAGAAGACATTTGAGTAGTTTTCAGTTTTCAGCCATGTAAGAATAAAGCTATTATGATTGTTTACAGGTTCTTATGCCAAATAATAAATAGGAAATAGGCTCAGTGGCTAGGACGCCAGCCACATACACCGGAGCTGGCAGGTTCAAATCCAGCCTGGGCCTGCCAAACAACAATGACAACTACAACCTTTAAAAAGAAAAAAAATAGCTGGGTGTTGTGGTGGGTGCCTGTAGTCCCAGCTACTTGGGAGTCTGAGGCAAGAGAATCACTTAAGCCCAAGCCCAAGAGTTTGAGGTTGCTGTGAGCTGTGACACCACGGCACTCTACCAAGGGAGACATAGTAAGACTCTGTCTCAAAAAAAAGGAACTAGGGCTCAGCACCTGTGGCTAAAGTGGCTAAAGCGCTAGCCACATACACCTGAGCTGGTGGGTTCAAATCCAGCCTGGGCCTGCCAAACAACCACAATGGCTGCAACCCAAAAAAAAAAAGGAACTAGGAAATAAATATTCAGTTTCCTGGGATAAAAGCTCTGGGATAAATTGCTGGGTCAAATCGTAAGTATATGTTTAGTTTTGTAAGAAACTATGAAACTAATTTCTAAACTGGCTACACCATTTTACATTTACACTAGCACTTAATGAATGATCCCGTTTTTCTGCATCCTCTCCAGCGTTTGGTATTACAACTTTTTTTTTTTTAGCTTTTGTGATAGGTATGTAGTGTTTATGTGTGTGTGTGTTGACCCTTCTCTCACTTGTCTGTGAGAAGAGAAATAATATAGGTTTAGTTAATGCCAAACTGTTTTTATCAAAGGTTTCTCAAAAATGGGCAGCTCCTGTGGCTCAGTGGGTAGGGTGCCAGCCCCATATACCCCAGTCAAACTGCAACAAAAAAATAGCCAGGCATTGTGGCAGGTGCCTGTAGTCCCAGCTACTCAAGAGGCTGAGGCAAGAGAATTGCCTAAGCCTAGGAAGTGGAAGTTGCTATGAGCTGTGTGACACCATGGTACTCTACTGAGGGTGATTGAAACTCTGTCTCTACAAAAAAAGAAAAAAAGGTTTCTCAGCGGTGCCTGTGGCTCCAAGGAGTAGGGCCCTGGTCCCATATGCAAGAGGTGGCGGATTTAAACCCAGCCCCAGCCAAAAACTGCAAAAAAAAAAGAATAACATGAACCCTCCACCTCTGGCTTATGGGGCCAGGGCCCTACTCCTTAGAGCCACAGGCATCACACAGCTCACAGCAACCTCCACCTCCTGGCTTAGGCGATTCAGTGACCTTCAACTCCTGGGCTTAAGTGATTCTCTTGCCTCACCTCCCAAGTAGCTGGGACAACAGGCGCCCGCCACAACGCCCGGCTATTTTTTGGTTGTAGTTGTCATTGTTGTTTGGCAGGTCTGGGCTGGATTCCAACCTGCTAGCTGTGCTATATGTAGCTGGCGCCTTAGCCAATTGAGCTATAGGCACCGAGCCACAACCTCAAACTATTTTTTTTTTTTTTGAGACAGAGCCTCAAACTGTCGCCCTGGGTAGAGTGCCATGGTGTTACAGCTCACAGCAACCTCCAACTCCTGGGCTTAAGCAATTCTCTTGTCTTAGTAGCTGGGACTACAGGCACCTGCCACAATGCCCAGCTATTTTTGGGTTGTAGTTGTCATTGCTGTTTAGCAGGCCCAGGCTGGATTCGAACCTGCTAGCTCTGGTGTATGTGGCTGGCACCTTAGCCACTTGAGCTACAGACACTGAACTGCAACCTCAAACTCTTGAGCTCAAGTGATCCTCCTCCCTCAGCTTCCCATGTAGCTGGAACTACAGGTGCCCGCCACAAATGCCCAGCTAGTTTTTCTGTTTTTAGTAGGGATAGGGTCTCACTCTTGCTCAAGTTGGTCTGGAACTCCTGAGCTCAAGTGATTAATCCTCCAACCACAGCCTCCCAGAGTGTTAGGATTACAGGCATGAGCCACCGCTCCGGGGCTACTTTAACAGAGTTTAATTGAACAAAGAATAATTAATGAATGAGCCAGCCTCCAAACCCTAACAGGTTCAGAGAGACTTCCCAGAAATCTTTACACATGTATAAGTACCTCAGACCTTAACCTGGATGGCTTTCTAGCCTACAAATCTATACCGTTCCTTTCTGAGTCATTCCTAGTAGCCCTTTAATCCTGTTTCTCTTTGCAGGTCCATGCCTTCCCTGTTGATTCCTAAATTCAAAGAAATATGAAAAATAAACATCAGATATTTTGTTTTCTAATTAAATGCAAACAAAACCTCCTTGCTTACTGTGTATTCATCACCTTCAATTGATGTTCTTTGGCTTGTAGTTCTAACTGTGCCTGCTGGTCAGGTTGCAGAGGAGACTATAATTGAAGAGGAAGAGGAAGAAAAGTTGCCACTGACAAAGAAACCAAGAATAGAAGAGATAACAAACAGTACAGAGGAAAGCAAGGTAATGTTTTTTTAGCAGTCATGGATAGAAGAGAAAGGAAAGAATCAAAAGCCATAACTATTAAGGCCTGAATCCTTCTTCATTTTTTTGTCTACTGTCTAGATAACTTATGATCAGGAATTCTTACCTGGTGATGGCAGCGAGAGAAGCAACTGCAGCAGCAACTTTAGGAGGCCAATCTAAAAGCCCAAGAATACCGACACCAGCTCCTAAAGAAAGAGCAGCAAGCAGAACAGTACCGTTGTAAGCTGGAGGCCATGACCCGACAGCAGCCCAACGGAGCTGATTTCAGCATGGTTGATGAGGTGGCTGAGGCAGTCCCAGAGCGGAAGGTGGAAGAGAGAGAGACAAAAGTGACTGGGTCAGGAGGTGCCAAAGAGCCTCCTCATACCAGTTTCCGTAGAAACTGTTTCATCTTAACATGCAAGGGCCACAGTTCGCACTGTGTTCATCTTACTCCTCTTTTAAAAAATAATACAGAAGACAAACATTGTATAAAATTACGAATGTCCTTAAGAAGAAAATTATGGCAGGTTACAGTGCTTGGGCTTAGATCCCTTTACAACTGGAAAATTCAAAGCCGTATTTAGAGAACACTTCTTCTGAGGGAACAAAAGAATAAGGACCAAATTTCTTAGCCTGTATCATTGCTTTAAGCATAAATTTAAAAGAATGCTAGGTGTTGGAGCTTGACATTTTTTTTTTAAATAACTGACTTTGTATCAAAAGTTTTTAAGGTAACATTTCTAATACATACACATGAAAAGCCTTTGATAATTATACCATTAAAGTGTCCTGAAATTTTGCCTTAACCTGGAGGAATAGTAGAGGCAAGAAAGAAAAAAGGAATTTATTCCACTTCCACAAGAGCAGGAATTCCCAACTATCCTGAGTTAATTTCTTTCTTTCTTTTTTTTTTTTTAGAGACAATCTCACTTTGTCACTGTCAGTAGAGTGCTATGATGTCACAGCTCACAGCAACTTCCAGCTCCTGGACTTAGGTGATTCTCTTGCCTCAGCTTCCCAAGTAGCTGGGACTACAGTTGCCCACCACAATGCCCAGCTATTTTTTGTTGCAGTTTGGCAGGGGCCAGGTTTGAACCCACCATCCTCAGTGTACGGGGCTGGTGCCCTACTCACTGAGCCACAGGCACCTCCCCTGAGTTAATTTCATAGAAAAGAGTTTTTTGATTGCCTGACAAGTCTCTATCCTCTGTGTCCATAGCTCAGATGCCAGTTTAAGAAACTGAAATAGTTTTTAAAAACTGGAAAGGAGGCTCGGCGCCTGTGGCTCAATTGGCTAAGGCGCCAGCCACGTACACCTAAGGTGGCGGGTTCGAATCTCCAGCCCGGACCCGCCAAACAACAATGATGGCTGCAACCAAAAAATGGCCGGGCATTGTGGCGGGCGCCTGTGGTCCCAGCTACTTGGGAGGCTGAGGCAGAAGACTCACTTGAGCCCAGGAGTTGGAGGTTGCTATGAGCTGTGATGCCATGGCACTCTACCCAGGGGGATAGCATGAGGCTCCGTCTCAAAAAAAAAAAAAAAAACTGGAAAGGAGGGCTCAGCGCCTGTGGCTCAATCGGCTAAGGTGCCAGCCACGTACACCTAAGGTGGCGGGTTCATATCCCCAGCCCGGGCCCACCAAACAACAATGATGGCTGCAACCAAAAAATGGCCGGGTGTTGTGGTGGGCACCTGTGGTCCCAGCTACTTGGGAGGCGGAGGCAGGAGACTCGCTTGAGCCCAGGAGTTGGAGGTTGCTATGAGCTGGGATGCCATGGCACTCTACCCAGGGGATAGCTTGAGGCTCCGTCTCAAAAAAAATAAATAAATAAAACTATAAATAAAAATACTAATGTATTTTTTAATTTAGGAAAATTAAAATAACTTTGTTATCACCATCAGTTACTAAGAGACAACCTGGTGTGGGATAAAGGATATTGTTAGGCTGAAAAGACAGGTCCTCCCTGTAAGTGGAGGTTTTGACCTATTCTGCAAGCATGACCTTATGCAATGTATTCAATCCCTATACTGTTTTTATCAGATCTCAAGAAGAATAAGAGCTGCCTCTCACTTGAGAGACAAAAACGAAGGTTCTTTGTAAATGAAACTGGGTTATTTGTTGTTTGTTTTTTTTTTTGCAGTTTTTGGCTGGGGCAGGGTTTGAACCTGCCACCTCCAGTATATGGGGCTGGCGCCCTACTTCTTGAGCCATAGGCATGACCCCAAAATTGGGCTATTTGTAACTGTTCCCTCAAGGCTTCTTTAAGTACTGTTATCAGCTGATTATTCTTACCTGACTACATATGGGGGTGAGGGCATTGAGGGCTGACCTGATTTGAGGCTCATAGGAATGGCCTAGGTCTCCAGGGAAGATAGAGAGGGACCAGGCAGAAGGTGGGCAGATGTCCTGATTAACCTAGCATTTAAGAGGTTTTAGCCATGCCATGCTGGCTGCAGTCCAAACATAGAAGTGAGTTCAGAGATGAGTAAGACAAAGTCTTCTCTGCCCTCAGAGGACTTTACCCTCTAACCAGGGAGCTCAGCTTAATAGGAGGAAAATGATTTAAAAGGAGGTTCTATTGGTCAAATTGTGTGGTTCCTACGAAGAGCTTTTCATTGTGGAATTTCTGCTTCAGACTGCAAGGAAGAGCTGACCCCTAAGCAGAAACTGGGGCTGGGGTGGGGGCATCTGTGTACCCAGCACACTAGGAGGCTGGCTGGGGAAAGGTGTATGATAAATAACTCTGGGAAGATAGGACAAGGTTAGACTGCTCAGGGCTTTTTGCATTCAATGCATTAGGAAACAGAAAAATAACTGCGCACTTCTGAGCAAAAGTATCCCAAGATGAGAGTGAATTTGGGCTTCGCAGAGAAAGGCAGGATGAAGAGGCAAGAATGCAGAAAAAAAAAAAAAAGACTTCTTTTACTCTTTTATCAACGTCTGAACACTCGGCAATACGTAGTATAACCCATGAATTAGGATGGGTGGTTTTACTTCCTCTCCGAACAACATCTGTTCTCTCTTTTGAAGTTTATTCACCCTTCAAAACAAGAAGCTTATACAATTGTGAAGTGACTATCTTGGCACTATAGGTCTCAAATCAAATGATCAATGGATTTACAACCAGGAATTCCCAACTCCTCACACTCTAATTATAAAAAGAAAAAAATTACATATACATATACGTGTGTGTGTGCATCTTTTATAGTTTTTGAGACAGAGTTTTACTCTGTCAACCAGGCTGGAGTACAGGACTGCAATCACAGCTCCCTGAGACCTCAAACTCCAGGGCACAAGCAGTCCTTCCATCTCACCCTCCCAAGTGGCTAGGACTACAGGCACACTCCACCATGACCAGCTAATTTTTCAATTTTTTTGTAGACATGGACTCTTGCTTTGTTGCTCAGGTTGGTTGAGAACTGCCAGCACTGTAGCTCATGCCTATAATCCTAACACTCTGGGAGGCTGAGGTGGGGGTGAGTCACTTGAACTCCAGAGTTGGAGATCAGCCTGAGCAAGCGCAAGCCCCGTCTTTACTAAAAATAGAAAAACTAGCTAGGCATTATGGTTGGGGTCTATAGTCCCAGCTAACAGGAGATTGAGGTAAGAGGTTGTTTAAGACCAAGAGTTTGCAGTTGTTCTGAGCTATGATAATGTCAAGGCCCCCTGACCTAGGGTGTGGCAGGGTAAGACTTTGTCTCAAAAAAAAGAAAAATTATCTTTACACCATTTACATCACTGGTATTTCAGAGATGGTGAAAGAGGTTCAACTTGACCCTTTTTTCCCTTTGGCTTTCCTTTATCAACTTACCCTACAACCTTGGTTTAGCAGCAGTAGCCTCTCTGGCTCTCTGTGGCCAGGCTTTGGCCCCTGCCTAAGCCTCAGAAGTACCTGGATTGCCTGTCAGTAGCCAATAACCTTTTGTCTCAGGTCCAAGTTGTTTGTTTACCTTTCCTAGGCTATTTGAGTCATTAAAAGACGCATTAGTTTGCTTTTTCAACTTCTCTATTCTCTAAAATCGTGCTTCTTTATTTTACGCATGACAGGATAAAGAAGTTATGCTGAGTGTTTTTATCAGATGGAGTAGGGGTGGGGCAGGTAGAAGGACAGCCCTAATCTGAAATAAAGAGAGGCATAGCATTTTATTTATTTATTTTTTATATCCAGGGTCCTGAGCTGTGAAACTGCTTCACTTGAGTGTGTTTGTGCAAGTTTTTGCAGAGTTGGCCTTTGGCTTCAAAGGAGTTTGGGGAGAGATTTGTATGTCTTCACTGAAGGTCTGGGTTGTATTCTATGGAAGCCAGTCAGTTTGGGAGTAGAGAAGAAGGGAGGTATCATGGGAAAGACAGTTTTTACATATGGGTTTTTGGTGTTGCTATTGTTTAGATTTTAATTTTTAAAGATTAATCCAGAGGCCGGGCACAGTGGCTCATGTTATAATCCTAGCACTTGCCCAGACGGTGAATTGCTTGAGCTCAGGATTTCCAGACCAGGCTGGGCAAGAGCAAGACCTCATCTCTACTAAACTAGCTGGGCATTGTGGCAAGTGCCTGTAGTCTCAGCTACTTAGGAGGCTGAGGCAAAAGGATTGCTTAAGCCCAAGAGTTTGAGGTTGCTGTGAGCTATGATGCCATAGTCCTCTGCCCAGGGCAACATAATGAGACTCTTGTCTCAAAAAGAAGGAAAGGAAAGATTAATCCAAGAGTGGTGAGTTAGAAAGGCAAGAAGTTCAGGTTAGAAAACTCTTTTAGATGACTTCATTCCCTTGTGGTATATGCACAAAGTGAGAAAGGCCCCCAAACAATGATGGAATGGGCAGGAGAAACATTGTAAAAGATGAATTGTCGGCTCGACGCCTGTGGCTCAAGTGGCTAAGGCGCCAGCCACATACACGTAAGGTGGCGGGTTCGAATCCAGCCCAGGCCCGCCAAACAACAACAAGGGCTGCAACCAAAAAATAGCCAGGCATTGTGGCGGGCGCCTGTGGTCCCAGCTACTTGGGAGATGGAGGCAGGAGACTCACTTGAGCCCAGGAGTTGGAGGTTGCTGTGAGCTGTGATGCCATGGTACTCTGCCCAGGGGGACAGCTTGAGGCTCTGTCTCAAAAAAAAAAAAAAAAAAAAAAAGATGAATTGTCAAGAATTTATGACTGCATGTGATAAGAGAAAAATAATATGCTAGTGACTCAAAGGTGACTAAGATTTCATTCTAAGCCAGGGGTGACTAGGCTTGTGCACAATGCTGGTTCATCTAACAACAGGTTTTGCTTATAAACTATCCCAATAAAAGTTTCCAGAGGATCATTTTCTTGAAGGATCAGTGTGCCTTCTTAAAAGGATGTGTGAGTGGTCAGCAAACTCTGAGTTCCTTTCTAGACAGAGAAATAGGGGCAAGATACGCTACAGGGCTGACAGTGACTCAATAGGTTGGTGTTTCCAGGAGAAAGTCATGACAGGTCTTAAGGACTCATCAGTTTTTTGTTTATTTGTCTTTTTTTGAGACACAGTCTCACTTTGTTGCCCTGGGTAGAGTGCCCTGGCATCATAGCTCATAGCAACCTCAAACTCTTGGGCTCAAGGGATTCTCTTGGGTCAGCCTCCTAAGTAGCTGGGACTACAGGCGCCTGCCCCAAAGCCCAGCTATTTTTAGAAACAGGGTCTTGTTCTGGTTCAGGCTAGTCTCAAAACTATGAGCTTGGGCAATCCACCCACTCCCAGAGTGCTAGGATTATAGATGTAAGCCACCCCTTTAACTCTTTAGTTTTCACATTATAGCTTTCTTTTAAATTATTATTTAAAAATTATAAATTATTGGCTCAGCGCCTATGGCTCAAGCGGCTAAGGCGCCAGCCACATACACATAAGGTGGTGGGTTCGAATCCAGCCCGGGCCCACCAAACAATAATAATGGCTGCAACCAAAAATAGCCAAGTGTTGTGGCGGGCACCTGTGGTCCCAGCTACTTGGGAGGCTGAGACAGGAGACTCGCTTGAGCCCAGGAGTTGGAGGTTGCTGTGAGCAGTGAAGCCATGGCACTCTACCCAGGGGGACAGCTTGAGGCTCTGTCTCAAAAAAAAAGGGTGGGAGGCTCAAGACAGAAAGACAGGCCCAACCCCAGCTCAGTGGAGCCCGACCTGCAGCCCTTGGCCACACACAGACCGCATGAGGTCTGCTTTGCTTGTCTGTCGTATCAGACATCACGGATCTTTTCTTCGGCTCACTAGCTTTTGTTAGTGTTTGCGTATTTACTATGTGGCTCAGGACAACTTATATTCTTACAATGTGCAGAACAAGGTTGGACATCCCTGCTTTAGCTAGAGTCATCTTTTTGTCTTGAAGAGCTAACTACAGCCGCAATACAAGGGATCCTGGAGAGGGGTGAAAAGCTCCAGCCCCACCTGGTCACAGGTACACCCACCCCTCAGTGGACACATTCCCTGAATGCAATGCAAATTCCTTAATCAAAAAAGAAAGAGAGGCTCGGCGCCTGTGGCTCGGGTGGCTAAGGCGCCAGCCACATACACCTAAGGTGGCGGGTTTGAATCTGACCCAGACCTGCCAAAATGATGATGACGGCTACAACGAAAAAACAGCCGAGCGTCATGGTTCCAGCTACTTGGGAGGCTGATGCAGGAAACTCACTTGAGCCCAGGAGTTGGAGGTTGCTGTGAGCTGTGATGCCACAGCACTCTATCCAGGGGGATAGCTTGAGGCTTTGTCTCAAAAAAAAAAGAAAAGGAAATACAACTGTTTTTTTTTAAATTTTAATCTTGCATA
>CAUYQV010010005.1:0-26776 GCA_963574575.1 Galagoides demidoff
GGCATCACAGCTCATAGCAACCTCCAACTCCTGGGCTCAAGCGAGTCTCCTGCCTCCGCCTCCCAAGTAGCTGGGACCACAGGGGCCCGCCACAACGCCCGGCCATTTTTTGGTTGCAGCCATCATTGTTGTTTGGCGGGCTGGGCTGGGGATTCGAACCCGCCACCTTAGGTGTACGTGGCTGGCGCCTTAGCCGATTGAGCCACAGGCGCTGAGCCGTGTTAGTTGAATTAATGTCGGTCTCCTTCAATAAACAATGAGAGAAGAGGGTAGACCTGCTGTCCATTTCTGCAACACCAGGGTCTACACAGTGACCAACATGGCTGAATGACTCTCTGTGATTGAAATGAAGTCTTGAGTAAGCCCACTGCCTCCTTGCCTTGGTTTCCATCGCCCCACCAGGGGACACACATGAACATCAACATGGACGCTGTGTGGTCACGGCCCATCTACTCGTCTGTCTTCCCCATGGGGCTTGAGATGTCTGAGGGCAGGAAGAGGGTCTGAGTCATCATTTCATCTCTAGCTCCTGACTCAGACCTGACATGTGGTAGGGGCTTAGCATATTTTGTGGAAGGAAGGAGAAAACTGTTAGCCTAAGGGCCCGTTCTATTATTTTATTTTAATAACTCATATTGGACGGCAACATTAAAAGTTATTCTGACCCTGTAAGTAAATTGGTTACCAAAAAATCATGGCTTATTTACAATACATGTGTTATAGACTTACTTTACACATACACAAAACAGACAATGAGAAAAAGAAAGGAGAGAAGGGTTAAATGAACTAAAATTCCATACGTCAATTTGCGTTTCATTGGCGCCCGTCATCCCTGTATCAGAGGAGGTTTTTAGGAAGAGATTTAATTTCCTTAAAAGATCCTGAGGTTGAGGAAACAGATGCAAGGGAGGAAAGCCTTTGGTTTTGGCCAGGAGATGAAAAGGGAGTGCGTTCCAAGGGTAGATGGATGTTCACAGAAATAAAGAAGGAAGCTGAGCCCCCGCTATGATGTCTCCCATCACAACATCTAAAGTTAACAGCATTTAAAAACAGCCCTTTGTGGTAAATTGGATATCGGTTCTGTATCTATGTTAAATTTATAGAAGTTGTTACCCATACTGTGGTTATAGAAGAGAATTTCCTAATTCTTAGGACATACATACTGAATTATTTAAGGGTAATGTGTCGGCTTTTCAGAAACAAAATGTATGTATGTTAAAGAGAAAGTGTGTGTAAGTGATGGAGCGAGCAGGGCAAAACGTTACAATAGCTAAGCCTTGGTAAAATGTCACAATAAGGTAAACCTTGGTAAAACGTGTACCGTGTTTGTTGTTATATTCTTAGAACTTTTCTGTAAATTTGAATCACTCCCCAATACGGTTTCTTAAAAAGGAAAATAACAGCTCTTTAAATTCAGAAACTTGATTGACGTCTTTAACCCATCCGCGCACCTGCTCTCAGGGACGAGGTCGTCCATCTCCAGTGCTGCCTGCTGGAGGAGGCAGATTCCTCCACCGCCCGCCCCCCTCCTGGGGCACTCCCGGAATTGTCCAGGCATCTCAGCAGTGTTATTAGCTCTGTCGTTGTGTGTGCCTGGTTTCCCCTGCCTCTGCTTTCTGTTTCCAATTTCAATTACTTATTTTATTATTGAGATATATTTCACAAACCATAAAACTCACTCTTTTAACGTATACAATTCAGTAGTTTTTAGTACAAAAGGTTGTGCACTAAAGCATTGCTACTATATAAATCCCGGGGATTCGCATCATTCCCCTAAAGGAACTTTGCACCTGTGAGCAGTCACTACCCATTTCCTCTGTCCCTCACCCGCTCCCCACCCGCGGCATACACCTTCTGTCTCTATGAATTTGCCTTTTCTGGACATTTCATGTAAGTTGCACAATAAGAGGCCTTTTGTGTGCGGTTCTCTCCCTTAACATGTTTCCCAAGTTTGTCCACGTTGTAGTTTGAGCCAGTGCTTCATCTTTTCTTCCAGCTGCAGGACACTCCATGTCCCATTACGTAACTATCACTTACTTCTCTTTAATTTTGTTTTATTTGGGGGGAGCTTGTATAATTTTGAAAGGTGCCTTCAACCCCCTGAGAAACAAGTCACGGTAGACCGTTAGGAATATATGTGACCCACAGGAAAGAAGAAAGGGCTACCCAGGCCCCCCAGAGAAGAGCAGACCCCATGATCAAAGTGGTTTCGTTGCTTCTGCTCTGGGCTGGCAGAGAACTGGGCACTAAAGGGCACTACATGCACCTGTCCTCCAACCTACTCAGTGGTTCTCAAGGGTGACCGAGGAGTTGAGAAATGGAGCCCTGGAGAAAAATAGCACAAGGGGCACAGAGCGCACACACTCACACAGACACACAGATGTGTGCGGGCGGTGCTACTCCCTGGGGTCCTCTTCCAGCTGAAGGGTTCCCGTCAGGTGACAGGAGGCAGGCAGTCTCCAGGGCACCTGCACTACACTGTCATTCTCGTGACACTTCGTTGAAAGGCACTTTGTTGAAGGCTGAGCAAGCTGTCCTGGGTACTTCTCACTGCCCACCAATTATGTGTGCGTGTGTGTGTGTGTGTGTGTGTGTGTGTGTGTGTGTTTATTTGCTCTAGCTTTCTGCTGCGAGCAAAGAGGAGACAAGCTGTGAGGAAGAGGATTCTGTCTCTCTGAAGGGCTGACTGCTCATCCTGGAGAGAGGAAGGAGGATGGAAGGTGAAGAGGCAGAGGGCTGGTAGCGTGTCGTTGACAGATGGAGACTTTCGGGGTTAGAAAGGGCATGATTTATTTCAGGAAGAGCATACCCCAAACTGATAGGTGAGGGAAAATTAATCATTTTCCATCAATTAGGTTGGAATAGTGGAGTGATGCAAAAATTCCAAGACAAATTTTCCTAGCAATTCTGGTGTCTCATGAATTTGCCTTATAGCCACGTGGTTCAGAGGCTCAGAAAAGGCAAGTGGATCCCTCAGGGAGGAGATCTCTAAGTGGACATTCCAGGGCCTGGCAGCTTAGGCTCTCATGGCAAGATTGCTCTGATAGGAGAATTTCCATTTTCATTTCATTCCTTTTCATTTCCCTACTTTCTTTAGCAAGGAACACAAAATGTAATCCCATCTTAATTTAATGGCTGAGGTTATCAGTGCTGAAGGACTACTTGAGTGAGATATAAAATATCTGTCTTCTTGGCTTTAGAGTTATCACCAAAGAATTATGATAGCTTTTCCTCTCCACCCCCAGAGAGGAGCCAGAGCTTGTGCCCTTTGCTTTGAGGGAGAGTTAAGGTCTCTGACTTTGAAAGAGCTCCTGGAAGCACAAGGTAAGAGTTTGAGGGTGGTGGCCTGACCCTGGGAGGATGGGGGCTTGCGGTGAGAGGGGTGGGGCAGGGTGGAAGGTCTTGCTTCTTTTTGGCACCCTGAAACCCTCGGAACTGGCCCTTTGTAGGGGGTAAGAGCATGGATACCTTGGGAAAGAGTATTCAGCTCTGCCCTCCCTCAACTTGGGAGCTGGGGCAGGTGTTCAGTGGCTGATTTGGCCCACTGAGAAAGGATCTGGTGAATATTCAAACTTCCCACCCTCCTATAAACCTCACGGGCATGGACAGTGAACTATCAGTGGCAACCATGATAAGACAGAACCCTGCCAAGTCTCCTGCGCTGTGTATCCCAGAGGTTCTTTATGATGGAATCCTAAAATGCAGCTGAGATTGGATTTCTCCCTATTCTTGTTTGGTGGGGACTGACGAGGCATAATTTAATTTAGAAGGTCAAGGGCAGGCACACTGAGCATACACGTGAGCATGAGGGTAGGTCACTGGGCTGGGTGGGGGTACCAGTGCTGTGAGCCCTGCTGGCCCCAACGCCACCCTACTTCTCCCTGCCTCTTCTGCAGACTCAAGTTTTTGGGCTTTGAGATAATTCTCCATTTGCTGCTCAGAGTTGCCTTCTCCTTACTTTCTGGGTCCTGCCTACATTCAATAGTTCAAATAAATGCAAGCCCTGCCTCCTGGTGCATGGAGGATGTCCTAGATTGCATCTCATAAGTTTAAGCAATGCTAGTACAGAAGCCAGGAATTTGCCAGAGACTTCTCCAGGTTACAAACACTGAGTAGACCCTGTCTTCATTTAGTCTATTGATTTTTTTGTTTGATTGGCATCATACTTTCCTGAAAAAAATGGAATCAGTCAGATCATCTAAAATTAATTATTTTACATAAAAATGTTTCATTTCTCAATGTCTCTTAAGAACCAATGTGGCACCATGAGGCTTTATTGCTCCATGGCAGTGCCTGGCTGGAGCTGCCCCTTACATGAAGCTGTACTATCCAGCTGACCACAGTTATTACTCCGTGTGACATCCTACCTCTCCCCGTTCCCTTTGCCTGATGAGCTCGTGTCCATTTGTGACCCATAGGCCCCTGCCCGACATCCTGGAGAGAGGTTGGGATGTTAATCCCTCTTTATCCTGACCCTTCCTACTAAACTTTTAATACTTGCTTCTTGCCAGCATCGTTAAGTTTATTCTGGCCTCCCTTTTCTGATTCTTTCTAGGTTGTTTTTGTCATTTTTTTCATCATGAGCCAAATAGCCAGCCCCTACACAGAGTGTAGGATGACAAACACCAGGCGGATCAATACCTTCACAGTCCGGTTGTCCAGGCCCTTTGTGTGCTCATCAAACTCCACCCCCACGGTGAAATCCAAGGCATAGTTGCGGAACGTGCTGTTGGTTTTTGTCTTGAAGTTATCACCGTCTTGATCAATGATCTTCGTCTGAGTCAGACGTACTGCAATCTTGCGGGTGGCAAAATCAATATCTGTTGGCAAAAAGGAATTGTGTAGGTTATGATGTGCTCAGCCAGCCTCATTCATTTCTTTAACAAGGCCAGACATTCAGGACCAGAAACAGATCACAGACAGGCTACTTTTCTTTGCTTAAGTGGAAAATAAAGAGTTGTCTTACATGTGGCCAAGTTGGACATCTCAGTCCATCACTGGGAAACCCAGGAGTCTCTCCACACCTCCTCCGGAGTCCTGATGGGAGGGAGGTGTAGCAGGCAGGGCTTAGCCCTGAGCTGCTGCTCCCCAGCACACCACACCCTTCCATCACAGCAGCCCTGCTCTGTTGGACACATTGGGCTTCCTCTTAAGAGTTTGCTGAACAAAAGGATCTCATGGTTTAAAAGAAAAAAAGACTTTGAAAAACACCGGTCTTAATCATGGATAAAGATGAAATTTTTGTTCACGTCCACAGCAGGGTGGGATAGTTACAAACTTCCACTTTTAAAGGAGATTGGAGGCTTACTTAGTTAGCTAGGCTGTGAAGCCCTAGTATAGCTTCATGTATATACTAGACAATAAACATGTGATCAGAAATTTTCCTTTGTTATTCTTAAAGGCAAGTAATAAGATTTGTGTTTTTATTATAAAAACTTTCAAGAAAACCAAGGGTGTGTTTAATTTCCTAAGCTTTGTGCATTACAACAAGAACCTAAGTGCTGAGCCCACCTGCTTGCTAAGTTCTGGATGAACATAACTGTCACCCAAGACAAAAAGTTGTTGTTCAGTGGCATAGCTCAAGAAACAGAGGGTAATTCAGGACTGCTAAGTTTCTATCTTTGCAACGAACATCATCAAACTCTTGGTCTTTAGTTAAATTATATCCTTAACCTATGAGTGCTCCAGAAACCTTGGGTTACCAATCTAAATATGTATTTTCCCCCCAGAAAACTCACACAGTGGTTCTCAACCTTCCTAATTCCGTGACCCTTTAATATGGTACCTCATGTTGTGGTGACCCCCAACCATAAAATTATTTTCATTGCTACTTCATAACTGTAATTTTGCTACTGTTATGAATCATAATGTAAATATCTGATATGCAGGATGTATTTTCATTGTTACAAAGGAGTCATGACCCACAGGTTGAGAACCACTGACTTAGAAGGTTTTCACAAACGCTAAGACTGATTCTATTAAAACCCAAGAGTAGTAATGAACTCAAGAGTACGAACAGTTCAAATTTATTGAGTGCTATTTCTCTGAGACTTCCAGCCCCATCTCTGTGGTAGGCAGGTGACTACACTTCACTATCTGATGTGGTAGAAACACTATATTGTGTCCAAGAGAAAGACCAGCAAGTATCAGCAGTTCAGGAAGCTCCTGTCAGTTTGCAGAATTAACACCTCTGCTGCCAGTCCCGTGGTAGCCAACCACTGCTTCCCTCACCCTCTCCCCATTTCCTTTTGGATCCATTTCGTTTTGAATTCCTCTTTGATCGCTAATGCTGCCCTTCTTCCAAAGGACCAAGGAGAAGCCTAGTTTGTGGCTTGTACTTTACTTTGGGTCAGCTATAGCTGGAAACCCACAATAGAGAATCACATCTGCCTAGGGAAGGGCCCCAATCAGACCCTAAAATGTATAAAGTCAGACTGGAGCCTGAGGGAATGATTATAAATAACATTAGCTGGTCCAGCAAGTAAAAGGATTATATAGTTGTAGTCTAAGTCAAAAAAAGAAATAGGTTCAAGTTGGTGTGAGCTGGTGGGTGAATGCCAGTGCCTTGCTGGCTTGTCATGCTCAACATTGCTGAGTACCTTCCATGTCTGAGAATTCACCAGTAGGCCCCAAAGCCAGCTACCCTTCACGATCACCCAGGAAGTTTTTGGACTTAAGCATCTCTAAATTATAGAGTCCTGTGATTTTGGATTTTGGACTCTGTCCTAGGAAGCTGTTTGGAAAAAGACTTCCAAGGAGTAAAATTTGAAAACCACTGTTTAAACACTCATTTGTCATGTCAGAAATGCTAAAGTGAAAACCTAGGTGACCTGTCTACATATATGTAGCTGAAACAGCAATCCCAGGAGCTGGGTAATTGGATGGGTGTACAGAGAGATCAAGTTAAGAGGAGAAAATGGTGCTTTTTGAGTTTGGGTAATCAAGGTGGGAGCCAGGGAAGTTAAAGAGAGAATTAATTAACTGAGAAAATGACATGAAGGCTGTGTTGACCAGTTTGATGGAAGTATTTCGGATTGCATGTAAAAACCCCACACTGTACCCCAGAAGTGCATTAATGTACATAGTTACCATTCAATAAAAAAAAAAAAAGAAAAAAAAAGAGAGAATTAATTTTATGGGAGAACGTAGCAAGCTGACTTTTTGGTAAGGTGAATCTGTAGGCCATGCTATGTGCACTCTTGGTAATATTTGGGGTGGCAATTAAGTCACTCTGGAACCAACCGGGAATGGTGACGCCCCATGGTGGAATCTCCCTTGGGAAACTTTGCTCACTTTGTTCTCTAAACACACCCATACGATAAGTGTTACACTAGCTCCATTTTACCAATGAGGCAACAGCCTCAGAGAAGTTGTGTCACTTGCCCTGGATTATACAGTGAGGAAGCCATCAAGGTGGTATCTGAGCCAGGATGGTCTGCCCCCAGGGCCAGTGCTGTGCCTCATGAGTTCTGGATGGCTAGTGAGGCCACCCCCATGTGGCACTTTCTATGG
The DNA here is from genome assembly GCA_963574575.1 of Galagoides demidoff. NCBI lineage: Eukaryota > Metazoa > Chordata > Mammalia > Primates > Galagidae > Galagoides > Galagoides demidoff. Next base: position 7,513 of record CAUYQV010010005.1, read on the forward strand.
CTTCACAAGATACTAGTAACTGCTGACTGTTGTTAAATTTCCCTCGGAGACATGGGGGCTTTTGGACCCAGCTGGCTGAGTGGCCCCTGTTTGAGGCAGTTTGTTTCCCAGGGCTATTGCATACTGCCCACCCCAGCGATGGTTTTCTAGGCCCAGGGCTATGTAGTAAGTCAGAGCTGGAGCAATCTCAGGCCCTCCCCTGTACATCCCTGGCTGCTGGCTTAACTTCAGCTCCGTGGCTTACAGAATTGTTTATGATCATGTCGAAACCACGCAGCCTGCTGGCCCTGGGATATAGGGCCGGAGGGAGGCTCTCTTGGCTGCCTGGGTGCTGTTAATACTACTAGTCTTCTTGGCCAGCATTCATAGTGTCCAGAATTTCCCACTGAGTTTGCCAGGGTAGAGGAGTCTCAGCTCTGTGGGATGCTTAGTGGATAAAAAGATGGGCTCCCGGACAAACGAGTTTGGGAAATGAGGTATTACAATAAAGAGAAGCTAATTCCTTCCTAGAGAATTTCACAGAACCTTTAATAGAAAGATGCTTTGTAACTCCAAGGTGTGGGGTGGGGACAGAGGATGCAGCCTTTCAAAATCTTAGGCGGCCTCTGTGGTGGGACGTCCTGCTAGCAGGTGTTCCACATAACGTGATATGGAAAACTTTTCTGAGGCATTTATCTCAGCCACCGAGACCCTGCAAGCATGGAAATGTCTATTTAATTTTTCTCTCTTTAAGGTAACTGCTCGCCTACTTAGACAGGACCATGTGGTCGAGCATTTCTGTCTTAAAGATGAATCCTTCCTTAAAATTGCTAAAAGCCACTGAAGATCGTCCTCCATCTTCTAGTCAATACAAGCAAGTGCTTGTGGCAGGCAGAGGAGCTGGCCAGAAGCTGACATGTCACATCCCAACTCATATTTCTCTGTTGCTGCCCCAGAGATGAGGTTTGGCCAGTCAGGTGACATCTACATGTCCAGCTTCAGTCCCAGATTTACAAGCAGCAGACAGAGTGGCAGTAAGTGGAGCTACTATGAACCACATCAGCTTGTTGTGAGGATTAAATTTGATAGTGTTCGTGAAGAACTTTGCGGTGCCTGGCAGCCTGGGGTAATGGCTTTGTAACAGTAGCTGCCATCATCATAATCATCGTTATTATGTCCCCTGATCCCACAGGCAGTTCCCTCAGTGTCCTTTGCATTTTCCCAAATACTCAGTGACTACTTCCTCCCTGAATCCCTGCTGCTGTCCTCCCAGCTCCCCAGATCATAAGTCCCAGTCCCATCCTTGCCTCCTCTAGCCTTTTATGCTCTTTTTTTTGGAGACAGAGTCTTACTCTGTCCCCTGGGTAGAGTGCTGTGGCATCCTAGCTCATAGCAACCTCAGACCATTGGGTTCCAGAGATACTCTTGGGCCAGGCATGGTGGCTCATGCCTGTAATCCTAGCACTCTGGGAATGGATTGCTTGAGTTCAGGAGTTGAAGACCCCCAAGGCAGGTGGATTGCTTAAACTCAGAGTTCAAGACCAACCTGAGCAAGAGTGAGACTTTGTCTCTACTAAAAATAGAAAAACTAGCTGGATGTGGTGGTGGGTGCCTGTAGTCCCAGCTACTGGGGAGGCTAAGGCATGAGGATCTCTTGAGCCCAAGAATTTGACGTTGCTATGAGCTGTGACGCCATAGTACTCTATCCGGGGCAACAGAGCCAGGGTCTGTCTCAAAAAAAAAAAAAAATTGCCTCAGCTTCCCTAGTAGCTGGGACTACAGGTACGCATCACCATGCCCAGATAGTTTTTCTATTTTTAGTAGAGATAGGATCTTGCTCTGGTTCAGGCTGGTCTTGAACTCCTAAGCTCAAGCAATCCACCCACCTCAGGCTCCCAGAGTGCTGGGATTGCAGGCGAGAGCCACTGAGCCCAGCTAACCTTTTGCTCTTACTCGCCTGCTTACTGCTCTTACTCTTACTGCTATCTAGGCCACACAGTTTTTCCTCTGTCCCTGATGGTACTTAGCATATTCCCCTGACTTTTTCAGATCCAGGGCTAAGCACATAGTAGGTGCTTAAGAACTATGATACACTGGTTAATGGGGGCAGCATTGTCAAGAAGAGTGGTTCTCAAAGTGAGGTTCTTGGGGTAGTATCACCTTCAGCAACTGGGAACCTGTTAGAGATGAAAATTCTGAGTCCCACCCCAGACCTATTAAATAGGAGCTCTGCAGGGCAGGCCCCGCTCATTCTAACATGTCTTTTGAGTGATTCCATGAATGCTAACGTTTGGAAACACTGGTTAAAAAAAAAAAAAAAGCAAAGTTTAGGGGCAGAGCTGGGTATAATCCTGTCTCTTATTTACCAGATAGGTGGCCTCGGAGAAGTCTCCTTCCCTGTCTGGGAAAATAAGGAAAAGCTCACTTTGGTAGGACTATTTATGGTGTGAATTTAGTAAAAACAATGGCAAAATGCTTTACATAGCAGCAAGGAGCATGTGGGTACTCAGCAAACACTGGCCTCTGCCTTTGGCCTTCTGTGTTTGGATCAAATAGAACCAGGTCAGCGTTCAGCTCACAGGGAAATTTTCAGGTCAGATTTTGACATCTCCACAGCTGTCTGCACTCCATGTAGGTCAAGGGGGGTTGACTCTCTCAGGATCAGTGGGGATGGGGCTCTCTGTTATGCTCATGGTCTTTGCCTGTCATGTGGAGTTTTATCTGGCCTGGTGAAACATTTCTGTGTGTGAATCAGCTTTGTCTCTCTGTAGTTTGGTGGTGGGGAGAAACAATGTTAGCCCTTGCTCTAGGCCTCGGTGCTGAGGTCCACACTGCTGAAACCATAGTTGGAGGATGGGAAAAGGAAAACCCGAGGTCACTCATCTCTTAACCAGCTGAAACAAGGGGGAGGGCTCCAGTCAAAACTACCAAGAAAGAATTGGAAATTAAAGAGAAATTTAGAACTGAAGTCTTCCTCAAAGGGTAAGTCTACTTTCACTCTTTTGATGTGGAAACTGAGGCCCGGAGAACTTAAGTGGTGGATTCAAAGTCCCCCAGTTAGAATACAGCTTCTGACAGTTTCTCTACAAACATATTCTGTTTGTCATTCACAGCTAATGCCCTCCCTAATAAAAGCTACTGCTTGTCCCTGGTTGCTTAGAGAGCTGGATCGTGGCTAAAAAAATGCCTGGTTTGTCTCGGAAACCCCATCCCTAGTTAATCTTTCTGACCAGTGCCAGGGGAATCTTATTAGAAGACTATGCAAATGGAATCAAGCATCACTTCTCCTCTGGATTGAAAAATGGCCTGGCCTCTTGGCCACCCTTTAGTGTTTGCACAGTCCAGTAAATCACGTCACCTCTGCTCCACCCCAGGGAAAGAAGCCAAATGTTCTGTTGGTGGATTCATGATATTTCTAATCAAACGGGTTTAACTGCAGCTGTGGAACACACACACACACACACACACACACACATATTACAAAAACACTTCTTCTTTGTACTTTGCAGAGAAAATTATTTGCTGATATGGCATTTTAACACCAGGGTTATCAAGTATGTTTTATCTGCTTTTCTGGATTAAAGATATCTCTGAGTCTGATTTATAGCCAAGTGAAATGAATTTCTATCTCAGAAGGAAAGGTCCAAAGGCAAGCTATTTCTGAATAATATATATGGCTTATTGCTGCTGCAGAAGAAAAAAAAAACACCGAAGTGACTTTATTAAAGCATACTTTTCATAACTGCATTTTGAACAATGCAAGTCATAAAGTTGAAATATGAGTATGCTACTTAACATTAAAATGCTTTGTAATGTGCTTGTGAAAAAAGCCAAAGTTGCAGGCTAAAAGGGCAGGGCTCTTTGTAAATGAAAGAGCAGAGAGGCACATGTATTCATCATATGAAACCCGAGAACCATTCAAAGTGCATCTTTGATGGGCTTGGAACCTGGACTCCTTAATTCTGAAATCATTGACACTCTCAGGCAATTGAGAGAAGCAGAGTGGAAGAGCAATCTTCTTTTTTTCCATGCCATTTCCTCTTCCAGAGAACACATTTAGAGAGGAATCAGACTGGCTCCCTGCCTGCCTCCTGCTCCACTCTTTCCTGGACACTGGAGGCTGGAGACCCTGGGAGCCCTCCTGCTCCTCCTGTACCAGTTCTCACCATGGCGATGGGGTAGGATGCTTGAGGTGTGGCCAACACATGCAAGGGGAGGGCCATCAGCAGGGCCTGCACTCATCACCACCCGGGCTTTTTCTACCCGTCAGCACTTTCCCCTTTGAAAGTACAACCAGGTACCATGTGGCTCAAGTAGAGACTTCGCAAATGTGTATAACTTCATGGACATGTGAGCACCAGTAGGAATCCAAATTTTGTGAAACCAGTTCATCCTTAGGCCACCCAACATTTATTTGGTCATCTATCCATCTGTCTATCCAGCCGGCCTGCCAGCCATTCACTTTTATCTAGAGGCTCTGAGTGACTTTCTTAACCATATTTCTGAGGATCCTGCCTGTCTATTTTGGATGCTCTCATTCTGATCGAACTTGTTCAAAATGAAGCTTCTCCATTGCTCCTCCCATGTTTAGCACCCTGGACTAGAACAGTGTTGCAAAAAAGACCGTGGGTGTTAGAAGCAGACAGACACAGCACCCTGCCCAGGCTCTGCCACTTCCCAGCCACATGTGGTCTCAGGCAAATCTCTCTACTTCTTGGGGCTTCAAATTCCTCACCCCATAAAATAGAAAGCATTCTTTCTGTGTTCATCCCTGACATACCCTGAGCTCTAGATCTTAAATCAATGTGCCAATTTTCATACTCCACCTGATTGTGTAACAGGTTTCTGAAACCAAAATACGCAAAACAGAATTCTTAATGCATCCCCCCTGCCTTTCACCCCCATCCAAATTCACCTTTCCCCATGTCTTCCCCATTTCAGCCGATAGGACCACTGTGGTCCCTGTTACTCAGGCCTGAATCTGAGACTCATTTCATTCCTTCCATTTCCTCTCCCTCCATATTCATCTGTAAGTCCCGTCAGCTTTATCCCCATTCAGGATATATGCTGAATCCATCCTCTTTACTCCAACCCTACAGGCACTGCCCTAGCCCAAGCCACCGTCAGCCCCACCCAGACAACACGGCAGCCTCCTGGTGAGCCTCTCTGCTTCCTGTCTGCCCTCCTGGGATTCATTCTCCACACTAGACAGAGAGACCCTTAAAGAATGTAAAAAAAGATCCATGCAGTCTTATAGGCATAAGACCAGTGTGGCCTGTGGTCTGCTTACCTTCCCACTCTCACCCTCTCCCTGAACTTCTCCCTGTTCACACCTTCCCAATGCACCAGCCTTCTGTGTCCTTGAACACACCCAAAGCCTTGGCACTGGGTATTTCCCTCTGCCTAGAGCAATACTTCTTAGCATTCAGGCCTTAGCTCCACCATGGCCCCCTCGTATGGCCTTCCCTGGCCATTCATCACCCTCCGTACCATTATTCTTTTTTATTTTCCTTGTAGCACTTACCACTACCTAAAATCTTCTGTGTCCCCACTAGCATGTAAGCTCCATGACAGCAGGGAACCTGTCTCCTTGTCCTCACTGGATTGCCAGTGACTGGAACACAAACTCACAGATGCTTGTGCATTTGTTGAAAACTCAATTAATTGAAATGATATATTTAAAGCTCTAGCGCAGCGCTTATCATGGCGTGAGGATGATTTGTGCACATGCTCACCTCTGATGCTAGACTTTGAGATCCTAAACAGTCTGGATGGAATTTCGCGCACTGCAGGTATTTGGGAGCTATTTCCTGGCAGAGACCCTTCAGGTGAGAGCTGTCTGACTTCAGCCTTCAGATGCCCACCTCCCAAGTGGAGCTTTCCAGAGACCCACTAGAACTGTTTGTGGTCATCACTGCTCTTTTACTATGTAAATCTGTGTATTGTAATTTAAATGAAAAAGTTGTTTTTCATTGAAGATGATTTTCACCTTCTCTTGTGAATTAAGAGAAGAATGGGTTATACCCAAATAGTTACAATTTATGGAATAAGGAGTGCCTAAAAGATGGTCTAAACTTAACATTATCTCAATAATCTTAGGCTATATGCCTTCCCCATCTTTTCTGATAAAAGTTACATGATGGCTTTTTTATTTTCTAGGCTGACTCCTCCCTGGTTCGTCCCCATCTGGTAATCACATCTACTGTATTCCCTGCTGTGGACATCTCCCTGCCCAGCCACCCTTTCTCACCTCCTTCCCAGGGCCACTGCAACAACCGCTTCCCAGTCTATGCACCCTATGGCTGACAGAGTGAGCTTTGACAGTGCATCCTTCCTCTGCATACAATTGCTCCCCAGCCCTCTCCTTGCAAGATGAAGTCCACTCATGGCTCATAGCCTTAAATATTCTGTTACTTTTCCAGACTCTTCTTTTTCTTCCTCCTTGCACTTCACCCTCTGACAATACACTTCCTTCTGGTCTCCCAGGTCATGCCTGTGCACATGCCCAAGGGGCCATGCCTGATGCCATCTCTGCATGGAATATTCTTCTTCTTCCTCCAAAACCCTACCCAGAAGTACCCAGGAAGCTATTACTGACTCGTACTATAGCTTCCTTCACTGCCTTGCACACACTTCTTGTCACAGAAGTTCTGTTCACACTGCAGCCCTTTGGGGCCCAAAGCATAGAATCGCCCCAGCAGATATTTTCTTAAATGACTGTGACTGTGACAATACCTTTCACCCTACATGTTGTACATACAATGTGACTTTGACATTTGTTTCACTGAGGGGTAGGGTCCATGTTCTTCCTTTTAAACACAGGTGGGCTTGTAATTCTTTGACCAGTGGAAGGGATGCCTGGTGGTTTCTGAGCCTGGGTCATAAAAGGTCATGTGGCCTCTGTCTCCTCTCCCTTCAGACACAGCCAGCCAGCAACCTGTGAGGAAACCCAGGCCACACAGGAGACCACATGTAGATGTCAACAGCCCCACCTAAGGCCTCAGCTGTCAGCCAGCTCCAACTGCCAGGCACTGTTCTGAGTGCGGAGCCCTTTGACATGGCTCCAGCCCAGCCACTGTCCAACTGCAACTAAATGACAGCCGTTGAGCAAGAACCACCTAGGTGAACCCTGTCAATCCCCAGAACTGTGAGCAAGAATAATCGAATATAATCAAACAACTGTGGTTGTTTCACATTGCTACATTTTGGGGTGATTTGTCATATTATAATAAAAAACAGGAACATCATTTATATATGATTGCAACTTCACTGTCTATACTAATTTGTGCTCTTTGGGAAGTGAGATCAGGGTTCATTTTGCTTCAGATGGCACATTCTCAGGCTTCCACAGGCACATTTTAAAGCTTTGGTAGAGGGGTCCAGTGATTCTGGACACTTTTTTTGAACCTGTTTTTTAACCCTTCACAACCTTGGTTTCCTCATCTGCCAGATAAGGGCAAGCTCAAGCCTGCCTATTTTTCCAGATAATGTTGAGTACATTTGTAGCTTTGAACAATCAAAAGTACTTTAACAAGAGCTGTTTGGAAGTTTTGGTAGTATGCTGAATAAGCCGGACTCATATAATAAAATTAGAAAGCAACTTTGTGTCTATTGTCACAGGCACATTTTAAAGCTTTGGTAGAAGGGTCCAGTGATTCTGGACACTAACACCTGGGCAGAGTTAACAGGTTTCACTCCGTGTCCCTTCATGTTGCTGGCCCCTCTTTATGCCTTTCCTCCTTGGCCTCCCTTTTAAAATGAAGTCCACCCCTCCCACTTCCTTTCATCTGAAGGAGGACTTTGGGACATGACACATTCCTCAGGGTAAAAGAGTTCACCAACTGCTTACCTTGCTGTCAAGAGTGAGTCTAGGGCCTCAAGAAACACCAGTTGCCAAAGAAGGCAGGAGAGGAGGTGCCATTGGTCCCTGGCTCACTCACCCTTTGAACTCTTAGTGACTGATAATTTGAGGCAAACCCAAAGGTTGCCAGGATGTGTCCCTCTGCTGAGGCTGGCAGCTGAGTCAAACGGCAAGGCTCATGTGTGGCCTGAGTCACTGGGCTGGAGACAAGGCCAGTGTGCTGCCCAGGCTCACGTGTCAGCAGAGCTTCTCTTTTCTTCCTGAGCCAATGATCAGGCTCACAGAAAAAGCCAAGTCCCTGGTGCTGGGGGTTAAAGCCTAAGAAATTGGTGGCTCTCAGAAAGGAAATGATAACATAGTATTTACACATCTGGGGATTTGCAAAATTCTCTACACATGCTCTTCCCAAATGCCAAGAGTCTCAGTGGCAAGGATCACTGAGTTCTCAATGTTGGGAAAGCAATTCTGCCTTGTATGTTGGGAATGGAGGAAACTGTGTAGACTCACTGGGCTGATTTTAGATTAGGGGTTTACCCTACCTCGCCTGCTTCTAGTTGAGCCCCTTGAAACCTGTCTTTAATCATTGCCAGTTCCTACCACCATGTCCCCATGGGCAGGTGAGAGGGACCAGGTATCTTGCTTATTTCAACAGTAGGAAGGTGACTCTGGCTGAGGTGCTTCTGCCCATGGCATCGTGGACTTGAGCTGGGTGATTCCTGAGTCTCTGAGACAGTATGAATGGTAGCAGTGGGGTGAACACATCCATGGTCTGTCTGGGTTTAGCTAGTGCTACCAACTCTGGTTCATCAGCAAAGTGTCAGCCTAACTGTCAATGCTATATAGACCTTGGTACATAGTGGTCAAACAACTTCTTCAGTAAGTTGAAATTAATGTAATATGATGTTATATTGGAAGTTTTGGCTGAAGCTCTGAGAAACAGCAAGTATTTCATACCAAGGAGAATTTGAAAAGATAATCCAAATGCTCATCTGACGGAGATATCTTAATGACACATTCACACGTGAGGTGTAAGTTGGTATGAAAGTGCACAGAGGAAGGCTGTTGTTAGAGGATTTCTTAGAGAGAGCTAATGGTATACCCTGCATCGTCCCAACCTCCTAGAGGGGAAAGAGGTTGGTAGGAATGTTTGCCTCCCACCTTGGGCCTGGAGATATGGGCTTCAAGGGCCTGCCCTGCAGAGCCATCAACTAAACTGAGGCTGAATTTTACACCTAAAGTCACTATAGGACTTTTTTAAAAAAATTATTTAAGTGTAAATAGCAATAGACACAAAGTTGCTTTCTAATTTTATTATATGAGTCTGGCTTATTCATCATACTGCTGAAACTTCCAAATAGCCCTTGTTAAAGTACTTTTGATTGTTCAAAGCTATAAGTGTACTCAACATTATCTGGAAAAATAGGCAGGCTTGAGCTATTTTGCCCTTATCTGGCAGATGAGGAAACCAAGGTTCTGAAGGGTTAAAAAAATGGGTTCACTATCCCAGAGCAAGTCCTAGTCCCAGTTATGTTGACCCTTCTGGGTTGGTTTCCTTATCTGTGTAGTGTGGTTAAGAGTCACAGTTCTAAGGTATGCTCCAAACAATTTACCTGTGTGTAGATTCAGAATTCCATTTCAACTGCTATTCATGGTAATAAAAAACAAGTGTAACAGGGTTGAGCATGGGATACCAATAGGAGAATTTCTGCCTCTTCCTTCCTCCTCGTAAGTTTGCCATCAAGGCAAACTTCTGATGACCAGAATGAAAAGGAAAGCTGTTCAGTATTGGAAGCACATGAAGCACATGAAGAAAGTGCTATGCTCCATAAATTGTGAAACACGTCACAGCTCTCCTTGTTCATTGATGTGGCAGAAACATTCAAGCGAGGAGTTAATTGCTCAGAAAAACCCATGTTCCTCATTCTTGGAAAGACCTCCCACCATCATATCCACCTTAATGGGCCTCCAACCCCACCCACAGCCATTTTTCTCATTCTACATGTGTGACCAGGTAACTCCCTATCTGGGGAACAGTAGATCTGGAAAAGGTGATGAAGAAAAGGTGCTGTAGGAATGACAGAGCACAGGCAGCTAAATCTCCTCGCCCAATGCTGGGGCACAGGAGCCACCCAGCTGCGAGCCCATGGCTGTTGACCCACTTACTCATCTCGCTTACTCTGGTTTTATCTGCAGCTCATAGGCTGAACAGAGCTATGCCTTTTCCACCAGGTCCATAAGAAATGCACCCTATCATCAACTCACAACACACCGGATTGGTAGCCTTTGGCCTATAGTCCAGTTCAGAAGAAATTAGATAAACAGTGGGTTGTTTGAGCTATATGACAAAAGCCTCTCCTAGCCTGATTGTCCTTGGGCTGAGAAATTTGCTAACTACTCCTTTTCTGCTTCCCCATTACAAGCTGACAAAAGAGCAATGCCAGGGTCGTTGGTGAGTAATATCAGGGCCAAGTGATTGTCCAAAGATGGTGGTCACAAAGCAGGTGATCAACTGCACTATCCTCCAAAGTTTGGGGTATGTGGGGTATCCTTCATTCAGTATATGTTTTTTGTGGGCCTAGCCCTGTGCTAAGGACATTCTAGACAAAATCTCATTTATCATTACTCCCAATTTGCAGAAGAGGAAACTGAGCTTCAGAGAATTTTTATGACTTGCCTGATATAACACAGCTGTTCAAGAAGAGTGAGGATTTGTGCATATATCTGTCAAACCCCATAGTGGCATTTTCTAGAGGGCAGATCACAGTTCTCCCAATGCATCCTTCCCTGACCAACCCCAGCTTCCCCCTTACCCAGGGCCTTCATGTAGCCTTCAAAGTTGTCATTACTCTCCATCTCCCATGTTCCATTCTGGTCCCTTGTCATAGTGGTGGCCTTTAGATCAGTGTGGGTGTGTGGTGGACGTCAAGGAGCAGGCTGCAGAGAGAATGTGTTGGAATGAGTTGCTTTTATAGCCCAGTGGACCAGGTTTATGGTTCTAAAGATAATAGGTTCAAAGGTCATAAGCACAACTCAAAAGAACTCTCCTTTCCTTTGCAAGGTTCAGAGAGACTATGAGCAACCCAGTCACAAAGTTCTGGTGTGGCCAGTTGTGTTCCATTGACCTCTACTATATACACAGTCCTAAAGCAGGTCATCTGGGGCCAGTGGGGCTCCCACTGAGCTCTTGATCTCAATCATAATACTTCATTCATGCTTGAGAAAAATAAACATCCAGTGTCTACGACCCAAGTACATAGGTTACCAGAACATGGGACTCAAATTTGAACCTGGTCAGCCATGTAACCAGCACTCTGGCCAGGCTAGTGAAGCTGATTATGTGGAACTCACATCTGTTGAGCTCTACTTTACTTTGTTCCAGGTACTGTATATACTTCATCTTGTTTCATCCTATAAGAGCTCCATGAGTTATGTTTATCTATTTATTTTTTTTTTTTTTGAGACAGAGCCTCAAGCTATCCCCCTGGGTAGAGTGTCATGGCATCACAGCTCATAGCAACCTCCAACTCCTGGGCTCAAGCAAGTCTCCTGCCTCTGCCTCCCAAGTAGCTGGGACCACAGGCGCCTGCCACAACACCCTGCCATTTTTTGGTTGCAGCCACCATTGTTGTTTGGCGGGCCTGGGCTGGGGATTCGAACCCGCCACCTTAGGTGTACATGGCTGGCGCCTTAGCCAATTGAGCCACAGGCGCCGAGCCCATGAGTTATGTTTAATCATTCCCATTTTACAGATAAGAAAGGCTCATGAAGGTTAAGTCTCATGTCTAATAACAATTTGTAAGTGACTGAGCAGGGATTCAAATGCAAACCTATCTAACTCCAAAGTCTTTTCCTCAATGGTTAGCTTAGCTTGGAAAGAGAGTCAAAGTCTGGCTTGAGAGCCTTACCAAGGAAGGCACCCCATGCATGGACTTCTAAACAGTAGGGTTACATAAGAAAGGCATGTTCTGAGAACATGTGTCTACTAAAAGCAAGCTGGGTCTAGAGAGAGAGGCCATATAGGAGACAGAAGAACAGTGGGATTCTGTTCCAAGGCCCTAGGATCAAGCTGAGGATTACTTCAGCATAGCTGGTGCTTGGACAAGGACCCTTGATTCAGGGTTGTTCTCCAAATTGTATGTCTCTGTGGGTCAGAAAATGTATTATTGCTCTGATATTTCATTTGGAGATGTCAGGTTGGAGTAGTGACCTCTACACCACTCTGAAGAATGGAGGCATGGGCTGAGATAGGTATAGCATGAGTCCCCAAAGTGAGACCAATTTGATGGTGCCACCTGGGGGCTCTGATATATAGTCTTGTGATATGAAATCTAAGTAAATGGCTCTGGCAATGTATGGTTTGAGGAATTTAAACAGTATATTTGTTTTTCTGTAAATATACTGAAGTGAGGAACACAGAAAGAATAATGGCTCAGCTGTTGTCAAAAGACCAGTGAAGGATAAATGGAAGGAGTAAGCGATAACTTTACCACAAATTGAATATAAATGAAGGCAGAGGAATGGATAGGTAAGATACCTTGGGAATTCATCTTTTCAGGTCTAGTCAAAAGTTTCTGTAGGCTAAATATTTTGCCTCCTGGACTAGAAATGTAGGTATTCCCCTGTAGGCTCAGATTTCAGGACTTTCGCAAGTCTTTCTTGCTCCCAACGGAGTAGTCCCCTAGGCCTCCATTGGAAGAATGCAATGAAAAATTGGCCTAGTAGGGTAAAGGGTTGGGGACAAAAAAAGGGTCACTAATTTCAGTAAGCAAGAGGCTTGGATTTTAATGGGTATTAAGGAAGGAGGCATTGGTCCTGGTATAAGGTATGAAGTTGAAACTGAGATGCCTCCATAAAGTCAGAACACTCAAAGAGTGTGAATTAGTCAAAATCTGCAGCAACAGACATGGGAAAGTTTGTCTGTGTGCCATGAAATTTATATAGGTTGAAAAAAGTTCGGCCCTGTTCTGACTCTGCCTTGGGGTTTGAATGTATACTTTCTGCTAGCCAAGATATTAAAATAAAAAGAGTCCTGTGCTTGTAATGCTTTTTGTCTATGAGAAGGAAGCAAATGTAAAAACTGGAATTTTCTGTGGTAAAGCCACGCCAAGTATGAGCTCACAATCTAAGATTGTAAGATATGCACAATACTAACCCACCAAGAAACATACAGTTTAATTAGATTTCTAAGAGTTTCAGATAGTACAATGATCAGGTACAGACTACAACATGAGTACATTTAAAATGAATAAAGCAATTTAAAGCCACTTAAAACCATGGAAAGGAAATAAAGTTATGTTAAAAAAAAAAGGTTAAAAACAACCAGAATAGTTTCTAGAAATTAGAAAATATATCATTAAAATTAAAAAGGTAATAGATGGTATCAACAGCTGATTAAAGGTAGCTGAAGAGAGAATTAGTGAAATGGAAGATAGAAAAGTCAAGGAAATTACGCATAATATATGTAATGCAGAATACAATGTAGTAAAAATTCAAACCAAAATCAAAATAAAATTCTAAAATCTTCCAGATAGAACAAAACAACCAGACAATTACCTATAAGGGAGCAATGCAATAATCAGATTGACATTAGGTTTTTCAACAACTGACAGAATACAACAATGGAATAATATAATGATAAGGGAAAGTTTAAACAAAAATTCTAAACCCAGCCAACCATCATTCAAGTATGTAAGTACATGTTAAAGTTTCATATAATAGCCCCGATTTGGAAACAACCCAGGCTTACATCAACAAGTAGATGGATAAACAAATTGTGGTATATTTGCACAATGGATTTCTACTCAACAGGAAAAAGGAACACTCTTTTGATATATGCAACAACATAGACGAATCTCATAAACATGAGATTATGCTGAGGGAAAGAAGCTTGACACAGAATATCATGTAGAATATAGTTCCACTTACACAAAGCTCTAGAGAACATATCTAATCTACAGTGATATTAAAACAGATCAGTGCTTGGTGAGTATGGGTAGAGTAGGCGGGGGGTAGAAAAGAGTATAAGTGAAATTTCTTGTGGGGGAGATGGAAATGTTCTATAGTTTGGTTGGGGTGGTGGTTATATGACAGTTGTCAAAACTTAACTGTACCCTTGTTGTAAGCCCTCAACAAAACACAGCTTTAGCATACTTTCCAACCCAGATATGGGAGAGTGGAACAGGGAAGTGAGGCTCAGTGGATGAGAAAGCAATTTCCACTTAACAACTCAGCTAAAATTTTCCCCTACCCCTTCCATTGAAGGAAGGCCACTATCTTAGAGTTGGCAGCAGAGTCCCAATTTCAAAAGTTCTGTCCTAGGCACCCATCTCCCCTGCCTCTATCCACCCCTACTAACAAACTATATTACCTGGATGTTCCAGTTTTTCAGTTGCCTGGGCAATTCCACTTTTGAACTTAATTACCTAAGTCTTTGTGGAATACCTGAGGTGACTCTTAAGACTGGGAAAAATTATTCGCTAGACCAATCTTTCTTAGTGTAAAAACCTTTCTAAAGACCACATGAACAAATGCAAATATAGGTTTCTCTAGAGGCTTGAGTCTAAGACAAATTAGTCAGCTAAGAGTGAGCATAGGATAGACCCCCCAGGCATTTACCTGAAGACCTCAGGAACATCTGACTGCTAGCAGCTGAACTGGACTGGCTCCCTGTAGCCCTACGCCATCTCCCTGGCCCAGGCCTGCCCAGGCTTGCCTATCTCTGTCTTGGTTTCTCCTCCCTTCTGGAGTAAGTAAGAGTTTCCTTAGCAGGCAAAGGGCTGTCAGCTGGATGATCACTTACCTTATAAGGAGGGTTTCATTTCTTCCCTTCCCTTAGACGATGCTTCTGTGATATCCACATGTAGCCCAACTAGATGAGCTTAATAGAGCTAGAATAGATGCTCTATCAGCTTTGTCTTTACTTGGAAGCACCAGGAAGAAGAGGGCTTGAGAGTTCCTTCAGCCACCAGGTAGTGCTGGGTCTGACTTTTATTTTTCATGTGAATCATGCCCCTTCTTTACTTGTGCTCCCAGAAAGCAGGGCAGAAGAGCAGGGAGGCACAAACCCTCATCCTTTCCAGAGCTATAGAGATTAAATTACTCTTGCCCAGGAAAGGGCCCTTTGTAGTCCCCTTGTCCTCCTCCCCTTCCCCCACCCTCTTACAACAGTCAGGAGTAGATAAATGAGCACCAGGAGTCAATCCAAACAACCTCTTCCTAAGGTGACTGTCCCTGACTCTCCTCCAAGGATCTTTGGAATGTCTAATCCCACTGCATGGAAACTCCTATCCCCTGACCCTTCCTTCCATCAGAACCAAGGAATGTCTGACATTTTCTAGATTAGGCAAAGTTTGTTTACTTACTGCCTCTGTCCTTAAGATTAGGGACCACTTTCTGTTTGTTTATCATAATATCCCCAGTGCCTAGAAAATTGTAGGCGAGGACTATACGAATGTTTATGGAACGAAGACTGCTTTTCATGAGTGTGAGTCAAGGAGGGTTTTTCAGCTACAGAAAGTCCCAATGGGAGGGACTTTCAGCTATAGAAAATCCCAATGGGAGGGACTTTCAGCTACAGAAAGTCCCAATTTTCTGCATTTGCTAGGGATGAGAGGAGAGAAGGACTATGACCTACCAGCAGCCCTTCTTTTAAGATTTCAAATTAAATGAAAGCATTGGTGAGTTAATCAATTAGATATTCATCCATATACTTTCCCACCATTTATCAAATGCCATTTGATGCATTAAAATCAATAAAGATGTACTCATTCAAAAGTTTTTATTATATAGTATTTTATTTCTAATAAGTGTTTTGATCCATGATTAGAATAAGAATCATGACCTTTGTGGAGTATACAGAGCACTTGTCCTGGCTTATTTATTTAACTCTCCCAGTAACCCTTCAAGGGGGGGATGTCACTGAATTCCTACTTAGAGTATGATGAAGATAAAGTTCAGAAAGGTTAGGTGCCTTCCCAAAGGTCACACAGCTAGTAAAAGGTATACTTGAACCCAGTAACTTCTGTCAGGCTGATTAGTCCTCATTTTCATATGGAAGGAAATACTATTTATCTCTTAAGGCAGTGTTGAAGATTAATTTGGACAATGTGTGAGAGGAGTTTCTTACAATGACTCTCCATCTTTGGTCCTGTCTGAATCACTCAGTGAACTTTATAAAAGCGCAAGGCCAGGGCCTGTGCTACTTCAGGGATCCTGTGGCTCTGTGTGCTTTTTCGTCTCCCCAGGTGACTCTGATCCCCACTGGAGTGGGAGAACTACCAATGCAACACATTACATACACTAAATCGTGGGGAAGCCAGAAAACAAACAAGCAAGTACAAAATTCCCATGGGGCTCAGGGGTAAAGAGAGCAGAGTGTGGCCAAAGATACAAGGCCAGAGAAAGTGTCAGTATTGTGTTTTCCCCCCCAGCACCCCACTTTCTGCAGGTGCTGCTCCAGGGACCTGGGAGACCCTGGCCTCTGGGACAGGTATTAGTCATAACCATAGCCATGGCTATCCTCATGACCATGGCGGCCTCAGGGAAGCCAATGGGGAGCATGTTCCTGTGTTTGGATCAACTCTAGGCTGCTGGCAAAGAGCCCTGGTCATACTGCCTTTCACCAGGACGGTTGCCCGCCCTTGCCAAGGATGTAAGTTCTTTCCCAGCTAAACACCCCCATAAAGCCTTTGGAGTCAGGCAAATCTGTTCCCATGGCTGATAAGATGTGGGGCCCTCCAGTGCTAGTCAGGCTGGGGTCTGAGCCATCAGATATACCTTTACCTGGAGGCCCCAGCAGGAAAGGGTTTGGGGGTTCTCTCAGATCACACTGATGCTGTCAGACAGTATTGGCCCTCAGCTTAGTTTTTCATGTAAATTGTGTCCCATTTTTACTTTTGCTTCCAAAGGTGGGGGCAAGAGAGTAAGGAGGTCACAAACCTTCTCTTCCAGAACCACAGGGACCAACTTGCTCTGGCCTAAGAAGGGGGTCCTTTGCAATCCCTTTTTCTTCCTTGCCCTCTTCTCACCCTCTTATAACAGTCAGGAGTAGGTAGTGAGCTGGCAGTGGTCAATCCAAATTTCCCTTCTAAGGGAACTATCCCTCCCTCACCTCCAAGGATTCTAAGAATGCCCTTGGCAATCCTACCCAGTGGAAACTACGATTCCCTGACCTTTCCTTCCACTAGATCTAAGGAATGTCTGACATTACATTCAACATATTGTGGAAATATTTCCAAATCAGCACATATGATCTACTTCATTCTTATTTATTTGTTTATCTATTAGCATTTTATTGGAGTTTTGAATAAGTAGCATTCACATTGTTCAAAATTCAAGCTCAAATTCAATTTGAAAGATATATGTGTAATGAAACGTTTGGTTCCCCTATGAGGATTGGTTCCCGCCACTGTTATTCCCAAACAGGAAACTACTTACATTAATTTCTTGTGTTATCTTTCTAGAATTTCTTTATACACATAAAATCAAATATGAAGATATTTTGTCCCCCTTGCCTTTTTATCCAAACAGTAGAATACAACAAGCTTGGGTCCACATTTTGTATTTGTTTAATAAATCATGGCAAACTTTCCATGTCAATGCAAAGGAATTTCCTCATTCTAACTACTTTGTGACATCACTCTGCTTACAAGAGCCATAGTGTTTCATTTAGCCTCTCAGTTCCCTGTTGTCGGTCTCTTGGGTTGTTTTTCTATTACTTGTAATTACAAGCAATGCTACTCTGATTTATCTTGACCATGTATGTATCTTTGTGCACATGATGTAAATGTCAAAGTGGTTTTCATGTGGGTTGCCCCAGTGTGTGAGAGTTCTTATTTTTTTCACATTCTTAAGTGAACCATGAGTTCATCATGAATATTATCAAAATGATTTAAATCTATTTGCCAATCAGATGGGTTTACAAAAATGTATTTGGTTTTGATGTGAATTTCTTTGATTACAAACACAACTGAGCATATTTTTAAATAGCTGTGAACTATTTTTCTTTTCTGTGACCTGCCTTTTCATATCCTTTGTTGATTTTAAATTGAGTTGTTAATCTTTTAAAATTGATTTACCCTTTCCAATCCAAATTTTCTGCCAAGTACTCACTTGACAGTCCTTATTTATTTTGGGTGGGAAAGAAGTTGGTGGGTTATTGGTAATTATCCTACAGTTTTAAAATAGAAAAACACAAATATGAACTCACCTGGTGATTATGTTATCTATCTTAGGTTATACAAAATAAATTGTTTCTGTTTATAAGCAACAACAAAAAAATCATTATCTCAGTTGAGGTCTGACATAGGAGCAGAAAGGGTTAAAGAGAATTACATATATTAAGGGTTTTTATGTATTGAATTGATTTAAGTAACTTTTTATATATAATATATATTAATCTTATTATATGATTGTTAAAAATATTTCCCGCAGTTTCTTGTTTGCTTTTGAACTTTATTTGTTATACTTTTACATATTTTCTTTCTTTTTTTAATTTCTTTTTTTTTATTAAATGATAGCTGTGTACATTAATGAAATCATGGGGTACAGTGTGGTGTTTTCATATACAATTTGAAATATTTTCATCAAACTAGTTAACATAGCCTTTATGTCATTTTCTTAGTTATTGTGTTAAGATGATTATATTCTACTCTTAGAAAGTTTCACTTGTACCCTTGTAAGATAAACCATAGAGGTGATCCCTCCAATCACCCTCCCTCCACCCATCCCCCCTTCCCTCACCCTTCCCCCCCCCCATATTCTTAGGTTATAATTAGGTTATAGCTTTCTGAAAGCTATAAATTAGTTTCATAATAGAGTTGTGTACATTGGATACTTTTTCTTCCATTCTTGTGATACTTTGCTAAGAAGAACATTTTCCAGCTCCATCCATGAAGGAGGTAAAGTCTCCATCTTTCTTAATGACTGCATAGTATTCGATGGTGTACATATACCATAGTTTATTGATCCATTTGTGGATCGATGGACACTTGGGCTTCTTCCATGACTTAGCAATTATGAATTGGGCTGCAATAAACATTCTGATACAAATATCTTTGTTGTAATGTGGTTTTTGGTCTTCTGGATATATACCTAATAAAGGAATTGCAGGGTCAAACAGCAGGTCTATTTTTAGTTCTCTAAGTGTTCTGCAGACATCTTTCCGAAAGGAACGTATTAGTTTGCATTCCCACCAGCAGTGTAGAAGTGTTCCCTTTTCTCCACATCCACGCCAGCATCTCTGGTTTTGGGATTTTGTGATATGGGCTGGCAAGTAAGTACTTGGCAGAAAATTTGGATTGGAAAGGGTTAAATCAATTTAAAAAGATTAACAACTCAATTTAAAATCAACAAAGGACATGAAAAGGCAGCTCACAGAAAAGAAAAATAGTTCACAGCTATTTAAAAATATGCTCAGTTGTGTTT
>CAUYQV010010008.1:0-69985 GCA_963574575.1 Galagoides demidoff
TGTATATCTTCACACGTCAATCATCATAAAGCTTTTAATGTAATACCTTTTATACAGCAGGAACATAATGAATGCTGACTGAATGAATGAGTGCCCCAAATTACTCCTGTGCAGGAAAACCCTGGGTAAATAAAATTAGCACATCTTGGTGTGTGAGGCCTCACTCATAGTAAAAGAAAGCTGAACACGTTGAGACAAACAAGAGAGGCAGTCACACTGCAGGAAGTTTTTTCCTTACCTTTTTGGTAACTGTGTTTAAGAAACAAAGATTTGGGCTCAGCACCCATAGCACAGTGGTTACGGAACCAGCAGTATGCACTGAGGCTGGCAGGTTCAAGCCCAGACCAGGTCAACTAAACAACAATGACAATTGCAACAACTACAACAACAAAAATAGCCAGATCTTGTGGCGGACACCTGTAGTTCCAGCTACTTGGGAGGCTAAGGCAAGAGCATAGCTTAAGCCCAAGAATTTGAGATTACTGTGAGCTGTGTGACACCACAGCATTCTACCAGGGGTGACATAATGAGACTCTGTTTCAAAAAATAAATAATTAATTAATTAAAACAAAGATATTTCTACTTTATCAAGACAATTGTCTATGTTTTAGATTGTCTTTATTAGGTTTTTGATTATTTAACAAAATTGAAATTTTAAGGAGTTAATTAAGGTTTTTTTATATACCTGTAACTTTCTATAGTCCTCTTGAAGTCTTGTTATTATTACTCCAGCTGAATGAATGAGTACTAGTTCACAGTGACCTGTGATCCTGTTTTGATCAAGTGCTTTGAAATTTTGATATCTTTGGCATGTTTTCCTAGGATTACATTCTAAATTAAGTATTTTTTGAGATTTATAAGCAGAGTCTCAAAGAATGTGTCTCTCTGTAGAGATGTTAAATAATTAGATTTTTTTTGATGCAGTAAATTACATGGAAAGCATTGTCAAATGATAAGTGATGTTAGATCCTCTCTCAGTTACATTTGTGGGTATGTTATTAATATATATTTGAAAAATTATATAAATTCACATACATGTAATAATTTTGATTTTTGCACTGTGAACCACAAAAGTAATCAAATTTCTTTGTCCATTGCTGAGTACGGTGAACTGTCATCAGATTTTAATCATGACTGCTTTAAGTTTTTGTCATTCATAATTATTATTTTGATTTTTCTCTAAAATCATCTCAATCAATTCATAAAAAAAATCTGAAAAGCACGCTTGAATACAGGTTTCTAACACCTTTAAGATCAGTGTATTAAACACAAATTTTCAGAACTCCTACAAAGACACTGATAGGGATTGGGTGAATTGACTCATGCCTATAATCCCAGCATTTTGGGAGGCCATGGTGATAGGATCACTTGAAACCAGGAGTCTGAGACTAGCCTGAGGAAGACTCCAAGAGTCCATTGGAAAAATAAAATCTCAAAAGATAGATCAGATGTCACAGCACTTGCCTGTAGTCCTAGCTGCTCAGGAGGCTGAGGGAGGAAGATCATTTGAACCTAGGAATTTGAAGTTACAATGAGCTATGATTGCATGCATCACTGTACTCCAGCCTTAGTGGAGGCTCAAAAATTAAATTGCTATTTTGAAATTTTAAAAGACCAAAAATTACTTATACGAGATTAATTGATGAAGGTCATGTTTTATGACTTTTATTTAAAACATCAATTCTGTTGTTTAAATGTTTTGTTTATGTAAGAAAACATTCTCAATTAAAAATATCTATGGTTTACAGCAGTTTGGTCAAGTATAATATTGTGAACAAAAGTAAAAAAATTTATGTTTTCTTCCTATTTACACATTTCCTCCAAAATTCAGAAACTTCTGACAGGCATTCTTAATTTCTATGGCAATATAGTGTTTGTATAACTTTAATAACAATCCGTTCTCTTTGTTCAGACATAGTGTCTCATACCTGTAATCCCAACAATTCGGGAGGGTAAGAGAAGGGGATTGCTCGAGACCAGGCATTCAGGAGTTTATACTGGGCAGCAGAGAGAGTCTCTGCCTCTAAAAAAAAAAATAAAAATTAATCTGTAGTCTTGGCTACTCAGGAAGGTAAGGTGGGAGGATAGCTTGTGCCCAAGCAATGGATGTTACAGTGAGCTATGACTATACCACTCTTAAAAGATTGTAAAAATCTCTGTCTTTAAAACTACAGCTGGAAATACTGATTGTATTACCAACCTATGACCATCATATTATATTTAAATTGTATCATAAGTAAATAGATACTGCAAACAAAATCTAAAATTTGCCTTTGTTTGACTTCCTAGACTCAAGAAGTTTTGAAATCTGAAATTTCTATAGGTTAATCCCTACTCTTGCTGCACTTATGTTAATGATCAAGCCAAATCTGATACTACTACAGATAGTTTACAAACATATTTGTCTTATTCTGATTATCTTTGGGAGAAATTGGGATGACTGTGGAGAAGAATTTCTAAAGACAAGCTATAATACACATGCTATGAGATTTATCTGTATGCATTATTTTTGTTTGTGTTATCTATCTGTAGACTGAACTAGATCCTGAATTCTTCCAATGTCCCTGACTATCAGTCACAAGTCTTTAATTAAAAATAAAACCTACTCTGTTCCAAAAGCTCCACAAGCTAGAAAACTTGATATAAGTTTCAAAAGATAAGACTTGTGACGGATGTATGGGCTATACCAAATGTTCCCTTGGACTGGTCAATGCCGTAACCAGAGAAATTCAAACTGCAAACTTAGGTGAGAAGTTTTTAGCTTCACATCATAGACAGCTTTCCCCAAGATGTCAAAATAAGACTCTATCATAATGAGACGCTTGCCCCTCTTATTTTTCCTTACTCATGCCTACTTCTTTCACTTGACAAGACAATGGTGTAGTTAACATGTCACAATCAGTAGCTTCTCCAGAAAACTTGACAAAATGTTGGACCTATTATGTGAAAGCTGGATCTTTACATGACCTAAAAAAGAATCCTTTGATTCACCTAATAGATAACTTTAACAACATCCCTAATATAACAGTTGCTCATTCTCTGCTTTAATCTAATTCAGTTGTGGGATCCTACAAAATAAAATTGGTAACCCAACTCCATAAAATGAAAAAAAAAAAAAACCCCAGGATCAATGACAAGTCTCACCCAGTTTCCTGTGGGCTTTTAATTTGTTTAGTTGGTTACTCTTAGGCTAAGGCTAGGCAAAATGGATTTGTTATGCTCTTGTTGGTTTTGTTTTCAATAATTTCCTTTAAACTTTGTACCTGTTGCCTGTCCATCCTTTACAGAAACAACACTCTCAACAAAGGGTGCTTGAGCTAGACAAGTGCTCCCAAGTGATAGCTGACACCTTTGGAACTGACAAAACTGAACAATGAACTCCTGCCAGACTTAGCCTTAGAGATACACCTTCAAACTCTTCTTCTTTAAAGTGAAGAGGTGAATCTAAAAATCACCAACATCTTGACCATAACAGATGTTCAAAATAAATGTGTGTATGGAGAGGTTTCGTAGACATTTAAAGAGTACAAATAGCTTTATTTATTTGGGATGTAGGGTTTCACTTTGTCACCCAGGTTAGGATGCAGTGGTCTGATCACAACTCACTGCAACCTGGAACATCCAGGCTCAGGTGATCCTCCCACTTCAGCCTCCCAAGCAGCCAATTTTTAAAAAGAGAATACTATAATCAGATCAAAGCTAGAGAATGTAAAAATAGAAAGTAAATAGTTCTTAGAATATTCTGGCATCAGTTATTTTCATATAATAAATAATAGAAACCTCCAAATCTCTCTCACAGACACTCCACAGCTGCTAACGAGTCACAGAGGATGCTTGCCCTCACATCTCATCCTTTGCATTTCAATAGTTCCTGATGTCCTTTGTTAAAATTGGAAAACAAGATGAAAGATTTCTTTGAGCAGAAATGCCAACTTTGTGATTTTTGTGAATAATAAAAGGTTCACTTTCTAAAAATAATACGAAGATATGCATGAATAACTATAAGTTGATATTATAGCAGCAAAAAAAAATAAAAGAAAGAATTGCAATGCAGCCTATGTTTTGATTATTGTATGAATAAAGAGTTTTCACAGGTTTAAAAAAAATCTTGTCACAAAAATGTTATTCAGAGTGTTTTGTCACTGACTCGAGATTACTGGGCATCCTCCTGATGTGAGACCAGACTAACAACCAGTAAAGAGAGAGTCCTAGAGCAACAAAGTCTCATTTATTTATTTTTCTTGTTGCTGTTATTGTTTTGGGGGTCTTAGCCATAAGTTCTTTGCCTAGCCAATGTCAAGAAGAATTTTCCCACATTCTTCTTCCAGATGGTTTATGGTTTCATACCTTTACATTTAAGTATTTTATCCATCTTGAATTAATTTAGTGAGTGGTGAGAGATAAGAGTTCTGCTTTATTCTTCTGTATGTGTTAATCTGATTTTCCCAGCTCCATGTATTGAACAGATCTTCCTTTCCTCAGTGTATGTTTCCATCTGCTTCATTGAAAATCAGCTGGCTGTACGTAGATTCTAGGTTCTCTATTCTATTCCATTTGTCTATGTCTCTACTTTTATACCAGTGCCATGCAGTTTTGGTTACTATCATCTTGTAATATAATTTGAAGACAGGTAATGTGATATCTTCATACTTGTTCTTTTTGCCTTATGATTGCTTTGGCTATTTGGATCCCTTTTGGTTCTGGAACCAAATTATTTTTTTCTAGGTCTATGAAATATGATGTTGGCATTTTGATATGGATTGCACTGAATCTGTAAAATCACTTTGGGCAGTATGGACAATTTTGTAGAAGGATGAATATTCCATAAACATCATCAAGTTGATAAATAGTGATGTCCAAGTCATCTATATTCTTACTCATTTTGTACTTGTTGGATCTATCAATTACTGACAAAGGGGTCTTAAAATCTCCAGCTAGTATAATCTCCATTAAAATAGTGAATTTGTTTAATTTTGTTTCCAGTTCAATCAGTTTTGCCTCATGTATTTTGGTGCTCGGTTGTTAAGTGTGTACACATTTAGAATTGTTATATAATCTTAGGGAACTGACTCCTTTATCTTTGTATAATATCTCCCTTACTCTAAATCATTTCTTTTTCTTAAGTCTTCTTTGACTAAAAGTAATAGAGCTCATCCAGATATCTTTTGACTAGTGTTATCATGGTATATATCTTTCTCCATTGCTTTACTTTTCAACTATCTAAATGTTTGTGTTTAAATTTCAACTGTTGTAGGAAACATATACTTAGTTCTTATTTCATCATCCTGATAATTTCTAATTTTTCTTCAGTGTATTTAAATCGTTCTTTTGCATCTTCAGCCTAACTGACCAAGTTTTGCTTCACACAAACTTTTGAGAGGAAAAAATTTATACAAGAATTTCTTTTTTTCCTCTTTTATCTGTTCATCATTTATTTAAATGATTTTGAAGTCATATTTATATAATGTTATTAAAACTATAAAGCATGAATGATAGGTAAATTTAGTAAGGACTAGATAAAGATTAAATTCATCATATTTTAAGTATATTAAATTATATATTTCATATTAAAAATAATTTTGCTTTCACTGAAATAATATTAAGTATTGAAATAAATAGGATTGAATGTATCTTTTCTTTTTTTTTTTTGAGGCAGAGTCTCACTATATCACCTTTGGTAGAGTGCTGTAGTGTCACAGCTCACAGCAACCTCAAACTCTTGGGCTTAAGCAATTCTCTTGCCTCAGCCTCCCAAGTAGCTGGGACTACGGGGGCCTGCTACAATGCCTGGCTATTTTTTGATGCAATTGTCATTGTTGTTCACCTGGCCCAGGCTGGCTTTAAACCCACTAGCTTTGGTGTATGTGGATGGCACCATAACCACTGTGCTACAGGCGCCAAACCATTATTGAATGTATATTTTCAAAAATCATGGATTAATACTTGATGACGTGATGGTTTGAAGTTCTGACAATTTATCTAATACTTGTTTTAAGGAGAACTAAAGTTAAAAAAAAATCTCATGGAGAAACTTAGATACAAATGGAAATAAATGTTTTAAAAATTGAAACAATAAACCACTGAAACACTTTGGAAAATTATTAAGCAGAAAATTCTATTCCACATTTGTAAATATTTATAAGCAGAACTTTATATTACTTTCAGCAAAAAAGATAAAGATATTTCAAGTATTCCTTTTCAAAATGATAATTCTGTTGCATGAGCTGTCCCCTTTTTGTTTGAATGTCATATTTACCTTGAAAGGATAGATTATGTTTACATTTTTTAGAAATATCTGCAAGGTAACATACAGCTAGAAGCCATTTGTTATCAAAGAAAAGGTCAGAAACTGGAATGCTAATCATTTTGAGCAAAAGAAATTCATGACTCATACTTAAGTTCAATAATCTTTAAGTGTTTTGCCACAAAATTGGTAGTTAACATTTTGTAGTGCTAACCATGTGCCAGACAGCAAATGCACTGTTTTTTAAAAACTTTATCTCCTATTATTCCTCATAACAACATTACCATTTGCCCATTTTTATAAGTGAAGAAATTGGATTTAACATAGTATTAAGTTGTTTACCCAAGATCATGTTCTAGACTGTGTATTAGGTCAGGTTTCTCAGAAGAAGAGCCCCAACATGAGGATTTGTTTGTGCAAGTGATTTATTAAGACAGTGTTTCCAGGATTAATGGATAAGGGAGTGGAAAAAGTGAGAAAACATAGGGGGAAAAGCCAAACAATGGTGCAATTTCAGTAAAATCTCAGTCTCAGCTTGATCATAGGGCATCTTTTGAACATAAATTGTGGAGTTTGCCTAACATCAAAGGCAATAGATCTGGACTTTTACAGTCTGTTTCAGTAAGGAATGGTCAGGCCATCGCAGGGAGACAAACTACCAAGTACCTCCAGTTTCCTACCAGTTCTGACAAGAGGTCAGTCTTGTAACAGAAGTCACAGATACATGTCTTGAAAAGAAAAGTACTCAAGATTGGGAAGATACATGCACAGAATCTACAGAAAAATCTAAGAAGATCTGAGTGGAGCATTGCCTGTGTCTTTTGAAACTGGTAAACAGCATAACCAGGATTAAATCTAAGGATTATGGCTTCAGACCTCATGCTCTTAATCATTATCCTAGATGACCTGAGACAACCAGCAAATCTCTTAGTAAAAAAATAATTTCCATGGTAATTACCCAATTATTACAAGCACTATTAATAGTTCATTATGTTTTTAAAGTATTTTTAAATAAAATTTACCAAATTGA
The DNA here is from genome assembly GCA_963574575.1 of Galagoides demidoff. NCBI lineage: Eukaryota > Metazoa > Chordata > Mammalia > Primates > Galagidae > Galagoides > Galagoides demidoff. The sequence goes on from CAUYQV010010008.1 coordinate 7,275, forward strand.
TGGCATCCTATAGTACATTGGCTTTTTTTCTTTGCTATAATAGGACTTGCTCATGAATTACACATTGAATAAATTTTGCATGTGATGCTATCACTGTAAATTGCCATAAGAATTATTTTAAATTTAAGTCAAAGGAGAAGCCAACCAAACTGAGGGAAATATCTCTTTTTCCCAGCATGGGTCGAGATGTAAATATCCAGAAATTGATTCTTTATGTCAAATTCTTTATGACCGGTATGTTAATTTAAGTGGTCTGGTATTTTACATAAAAGATATTTCTGCAAACCGTAATGATATTGAAATTGAAAGGAAAAAATGATCCAGGGCTCCCTGGACATTTTTACTTTGGAACTTGGAGTGGTATTTCTCATATTGTTTGGGAGAGTTGGTCATCATTAAGTGAACATCTAGCTGAGTTATCGGGAGGTTACTCAAGGGTAAGTGACTCAGGTCTATAACTTTGCGTGGGGAGAAAGGTAAGGTCATGGATGTAGGCAGTATGTTCTCTCCTAGAAGGCAGGAAGGCAGGAAGGATCATCCCAGGGGAGATTGGTGGAGACCAAAGTACTTAAGTAATCAGCACATTGCTTTTGAATTGTCAGGGTAAGTTCAAAGTAGTGGGAGCTTTCACTTTCCCACTCCCACACCAATCATTCACTACGATGACTAATATGTATTTACCGATTATGAAGTGTAGAACTGGGAAAAGTGGGTGGTAAAAACCAAGTAGATTTGCTTCATTCCAATTTCTCACTAATTGGGAGAATAATTGCTATCTCATCAACAGTTATCCTATCACTGAAAAATAATTATAGCTGATACCTGTATAATACTGAGTACCAGTTGTTTTGATATATTAGTTTATTGACTTTATAGATATAATACTATTTTTATATATTAACTTATTATTTCTATTTTATACTGAGGAAACGTAGACATAAAGAGGTTAAACAATTTGTCCAAGGCTACAACAGGTTTGAGGAGGTAAATCTGGGAGGCAGTCACACTATGATTTTAATTAGTAAGATATATGATAACTTTGGGGCAGCGTCTGTAGCTGAGAGGCATAGGGTCCCAGCCTCATAGGCCAGAGGTGGTGGGTTCAAACCCTGCCCCAGCCAAAAATGACAAAAAAAAAAAGATATATGATAACTTTGGTGGAAGCAGGAAGTTAGAGTGAGCCTTTTCTATCCTTGTATAAGTTTTTCCTTATAAGTGACAGACAAGCAGATTATATTCTTACATGTTTAAAATAATCTATAATTTATAAAAGAAATTTCCATGTATTAATCACATTTTCAATACCAGTAAACTTTGAAAAAAGATCTTAGAAATCTAAGTCCTTTCACTGTGATGAGTACTTTTGAGAATATAATTTTTTTCAAATGTGTTTTGGCTCCACATATTTTTACTAACAATGGCAAAGAGAGTTCAAACTTAAAAGGGCCTTTACTGTTCCAAACCTTTTATGGTAATGAAGAAGGCTGAGAAAACCATTCATCTGAAAATGCAGACCTTTCTTATCAGAAAAGGAGGATGACTCAGAAAAACAGAGCCAAGAGACTAGAGGACAAAGAATCACTGCCAGGAAAACAACCAACCACTAATCAGAGACAGGCTAACATGCACCTGTCTAGATCTTAGATATACTGGGAACCGATGGCTGCAATGTGCCTCTTGTCTTTCTCCTCTCTTTTGAATGGGAGCGTCCATTACAGTGTCAACATATTTCAGCATTGTACTTTGAGGGAAAGGAGAGAAGATAACTGTTTCTTAACTTCTTAGGTCTGAAGATGCAGATAAAAGCTACTTTTATCTTGATCACATTGAAGCGTCTCAACTATACCTGGGCTTATTGAGATAATGAGATTCTGCACTTCAAACATGAGCCAGAGGTTGTAAGAGGATGAGATTTTATTGACCTTGGGAGGATAGTGAGAGTATTTTGCATGTGGGGAATATGTTTATCACTGGGGCCAGATGGTGTACTCTGATTGCCAGTTGAGAATTTTGAACCTAGTCTCTGTGAGACTCACTCTTTCTGCTTATTGGCCAGAGAAAAGTTATGCTATGATAAGAAATAGCAGATGATATGGCAGAAAATGTAATTATGATTTTATCAGGTAATCCAATAATTGTATGCATTCACCTGTAGATGTATATACCACCAGTTTTGAAGTGAAAGTTCCCTGAAGTCAGACTGAACTAAATGGCTGTTGTAATGCCCTTCAGTATGATTACACATCTATTTTCAAATTATGTAGAAAAATAAATTTTTCTTAGATATAGATAATGTTCCACCAAACTTGCACTCTCTTATAATGAGAGAAGTTTCCTAACCACTTGTGCAACGAGTAGGACATTGTGATTCAGTTCTGTGGTGAAAGTGATTATGTCTGAATCTCAAGTCTGGAGCATAAAACCTCCCTTCCAAACTTTCTGCTCTCTTTTCTTTCAGTCTGCAGGTTGTCCTTGCCCAAGGCCATCTTGAAAACTATGTGTTGAAGACAGCAGAGTCTCCATTAGCCTCAGTAATTCTGCTGAAAAGTCATGCATTCCATTGAATAAGTATCAAGTTATGGTACATAACTTAAAACAAAGTTAGGGGATAGATATATATATTTGAGAAAGAGTCTCACTCTGTCACCCTGGGTAGAGTACCTGGACATCATAACTCACAGCAACCTCAAACTTCTGGGTTCAAGTGATCCTCTTGCCTTGGCCTCTTGAGTAGCTGAGACTACAGGCAAGTACCACAATGCCCAGCGAGTTTTTCTCTTTTTTTTAATTAAATCATAGCTGTGTGCATTAATACTGTCATGAGGTCATGGGGTACAGTGTGCTGGTTTTATATACAATTTGAAATATTTTCACCTAATTGGTTAACATAGCCTTCATGGCATTTTCTTAGTTATTGTGTTAAGACATTTATAGCCTGCATTTAGAAAGATTCACATGTACCCTTATAAGACGAACCATAGGCATAATCCCACCAATCATCCTACCTACACCCATTCTCCCCCCTTCCCTCCCCACCCGCACCTACAACCCCAAATTCTTGGGCTATAATTGGGCTATAGATTTCATATGAAAGCTATAAACTAGTTTCATAGTAGGGCTAAGTACATTGGATACTTTTTCTTCCATTCTTGAGATACTTTGCTAAGAAGAATATGTTCCAGCTCCATCCATGTAAACACGATTTTTATTTTATTTAGTAGAATTGGGGTCTTGCTTTTGCTTGGGTTGGTCTCAAACTCCTGTGCTCAAGCAATACACTCACTTCAGCCTCCCAAAGTGCTAGGATTACAGGCATGAGCCACCATTCCTGGCATGGATATTTTTATGCATTTGGTATGATTCAATATTTTCCAAAAGAACATTTCATAAGTTCTCTCTGGTTTAAGATGGCAATTTCTGGCTGGTAAGATTTTTTTCATCATTCCCCACATATGTAATAACAAATAAGCAGTACCTTTAATAAGTCAGCAGGCTGTCTATAAGACCTATTCTATTCTCTCTATCTGCATTACCATCAACCTCATTCAACCTACAGTCATCTACTGCCTGGACAACTACAATAGCCTCTTCTCTATCTATTCTTACCATCTGCTAGTGGGTCCCCATGTTTGAGTGAGAGTGAGTTTTTCAATTAGGTCATGGTTCCCATTATACTCATTAATGGCTTCCTATGATTCTTAAGAAAAATTCTACTATATGCTAAGTACTGGGCAGCCCTGCCTTGTCAGAATCAGGTCTGCCACAGTAGCTTCATCACAGATTACATTTCCTGTCACTGCTTTTGCTGAAGACACATCAGCTTGTCTCAGTTCCTGAATGCACTGTGCTCCTACCTGCAACTCAGCTTAGAAAGTGCTTCATTAGATAAGCCTCGGCTGATCCCAAGGTTAAGTTCTCCTACATTGTATGTCATATCATGATGTTACTTTCCTTTATTGCATTTTTGTCACATTGAACATTTTAAAATATTTGATTATTTTATTTAGTCTATAACTGGGTATTAGATTCATGTGACTTAAAATTTATTTTAAAAATGCAGGGAAATAAAAGTATGATATTAAGAGTGAATCAAGCAAATAAGAGATGATACTCTTGTAATATTCATGTATCGATGTAGGTTCATCGGTTGTAATATGCATGACTCTCCAATGCAAGATGTTGATAGTTGAAGACCTTGACTGTGTGTGGGTCAGTGGTATATGGAAACTCTGTACTTTCCACTCAATTTTGCTATGAACCTTAAACTAGTCTTAAAAAAAAAAACTATTAAAAATTATAGTAACATATCTTCTTCCTCTCCTCTATCTGCTTTTTTTTGCATCTTCTCCCCATCCTCAATCACAGCCCCTCACACACTACCCATTCTTGAAAATTTGCATGGAGGGTTGTGACCATAGGTAAAAAATAAATAAATAAAACCCCCACTGTGTGGCTGGAACTGGAGACTATTAGCCTGAGTGAAATAACTCAGAAATGGAAAGTCAAATACTGCATGTTCTTACTTAAAAGTGGGAGCTAAACAACAGGTTCAAATGGCCACACAAAGCATAATAACACTCACTGGAGACTCCAAAAGATGGGAGGGTGAGAGGGAGTGAGGGATGAAAAATTACCTGTGGGGCACAATGCACACTATTCGGGTAATGGGAACACTAAAAGCCTGGCCTTTACCATGTAACAAAACTGTACTTGCATCTCTTAAGTCTGTGAAAATAAAAAAAGGAAGAAACCACTGATAAACCACAGCCCATCTATCTCTATTTCAACCCTCCAATCTGCTGCTGGTGCCTTTCAGTGACTTGAACTCCATGGGAAACCAGAAGAAAGAGGTCTGGTTGCAGTCCAGAGAGACAGACATTCTGGAGTGGGAAACAAGGTAGAGAAACATAAAAAATGAATCAGGGAGGGGGCAGCAAATACCTTCTGTAAAAGACTAGGCTTTGGAAGCCATACGGTTTGTATTGCAACTGTCCAACTCTGCCATTGTAGCAGCAAAACAGTCACGTGTAATTTGCAAATGAATAGATGTGGCTGTGTTCCAAGAAAGCGTTGTTTATGAAATCAGACAGTGGATCAGATTTGATTTGCAGGCTGTAGTTTGTGAACTCCTGGATTAGGAGGACAAACAGGATATCTAGTTCATCGACTTAAAGAGTGCCTGCTTAATCTTTAATGGCTGTATTATATTTCATTGTACACTTGGAATAAATTATTTATCCATCAATTTTCTACTGATGTACCTTTATATTATTTCTAATTTTTACCATCACAAACAATGTAAAGTGAATAACTGCATTCATGCCGTATATCAAGTTCATGGAAGTAACTGTAAGGTTAATTTCCGAAGGTGATTTTCTGGGACAAAGTTCATGCACATCTGTAAGTGCAAAGCAGCCTTCTATGGAAGTGATAGTGATTAAAACTCTGAACTACAGTATGTGAGAGTGTCTTTTTCCCTCGAGTCTTACCACATGAAATATAATCAAATGTTTGGATCTTTGCCATTTGGGTGAGAAAGGAAATGTTTACCAGTGTAATTTTAATTTGCATCACTTGCATAATGAATGAGGTCGAGGATGTTCCCTTATTTTAAGAACTATTTTTATGCCTCGTTTGTGATCTGTCAATCATAAACTCTGTCCACTTGTTTCATGGGTTGTTGGCCATTTTCTTCTCACTTTTCAATATTAGACATATTATCCCTTTGTGACATAAGTTGTAAATATTTTTTTTCTTAATCCCGTTATTGACCTTGATTCATTGTGTCTTAAAAATTAGTAAAATTTATTATTTACTACTTTACGATTATGACATCTTAATTTTTTGGTTTTAGTCTTCTTTTAACACTCAAATTTTTGATTTATTTGAAATTTATTCTGCTGTGCAATGTGAATCATTGAACCAGAAAATGAGCCAGTTGCTCCAACATCATTTATTGGACGTCTTTTTTCCAGTGATTTGACAATCCACATTTACCTTGCACTGAATTCTGATATGTATTTGGGTTTATTTCTGAGCTTTTTATTTCTAATACATAGATTATCTGCTTATTTGCATATAAATGCAATTTTGTCTTAGTCAATAGTAATCTTTTTTGCTGTTTGATTTTGTGGTTTTAAATATTCTGGTAGTTCTGTTACTTGATTTGCTAGCTTTAAATGCTATCTTTTAACACAGGTATTGTGGATGAGGTACAGGCAAATGTATTTTGTCTCTGATGTCTTTTTTTCTTCCTATTCAATTTTTTTTAGTTGTTAGAATTTCTACATTGTCAGAACACATAAATGCTTACATTCTTTTCTGTCGATCTATATCTCTCATTTTTTAAAAAAACCTTAGTTCTATCATTACATAATTTAATCTTTATCACCCATCTTTTTACCAATATTCTCAGTCATCTTATTTGTTTGATGCACCCTGAAGAGGAGAGAAAAATGGGGAAGGATAGGTAGTAACTCTGCAGGGGTGAAGTGAATATATCCAGCACCGTGTTTCATGCAGGGGTCTTGCATTCCAAACCACAGTGGGAAGAAAGTGTAACCAGAAAGGGGCTAAAGCATATGAAGGGATAACTAACAAATGTCACTGTATTAGAGGTTCTGAGAAGCAGCAAGCTCTTTGGAGTAGTGGGCTGGGAAAGGTAAATGGAGCGATGACTATTGTCACAGATCAAAGGAACTGGGATTTTAATTATTTTCATAATTTCAGAGGTGAAGAAAATTCTGAGTGATCACAGATCATGCAGGTCATAATCTAGAGCCATAAGAATAAATGACTATCTACCCAGGGGGATACCTTGAGGCTCTGTCTCAAAAAAAAAAAAAAAAGAATAAATGACTAAAATGAAATTAAAAGAAGAGGCTATCACTGACACAGATCCAGAAAAATGGCAAAAACCGGGGTGGGAAGAAAGGCCATTGAGAAGGTGCTTGAGACTGATTAAGAAATGGCTGGTGTTGGCTCGGTGCCTGCGGCTCAAGCGGCTAAGGCGTCAGCCACATACACCTGAGCTGGTGGGTTCAAATCCAACCCCCCGGTCCACCAAACAACAATGACAGCTGCAACCAAAAAATAGTCGAGCATTGTGGTGGATGCCTATAGTCCAAGCTACTTGGGAGGCTGAGGCAAAAGAATCACTTAAACCCAGGAGTTGGAGGTTGCCGTGAGCTGTGATGCCACAGCACTCTACCCAGAGTAACAGCTTGAGGCTCTGTCTCAAAAAAAAAAAAGAAAAGAAAAGAAATGGCTGGTGGCATGAGCACCAAAGCAAGAGTCTGTGTTTCACATGAAGATGGGGAAGAGCTGTTGAAAGACCATCTTAGGGAGGAAGGAAATTGGCATTGCAGTCAGTCCAGGCTGCTTTAACAAGTTACCACAGACAAGGTAGCTTAAATTAAAGAACATGCATTTTTCATAGCTCTGGAGGATGACAAATGAAAGACCAAGGTTACAGCAGATCTAGCCTCTGGTGTGGCTTACCTTTCTCTTCGCAGGTGGCCACCTTCTTGTATTCTTACATGGCAGATAGCAAAGCAAGCAAGCAAGCTCTGTGTGTCTCTTCTTGGAAGTGTACTGATCTCATTTATGCAGCCTCCTTTCCTATAAATGCACTAACCCCATTCCACTTAGAAAGCAATAATCCCACAAAGGTGGAGCCCACGTGATTTAATCAAATCTCCAAAGCACTCCCTCCTAATGACATCACATTGAGGGCTAGAATATCAATATTGGACTTGGAGGGGATACCAATATTCAGTCCATCAATAGTGTCCTCTCCCTTCCATGGGTGGTAAGAGGGCTGCTTCTCAGGAAAGAAGACAGCTTGGGGAGTGGAGCCTTCTGGGACATGCCATGATTCATTTAAATGCAGAAGAGAAGGTGAGAGGAACACATCATGAAGTCCTTAATATTGTACAACTTTGTTTTGTTTATAAGGTGTTCCGGGGGGGCATAGCTAAGGAGCAAAATAAAAGAAGGAAGTGAGATAGTGAAATTAAAGGGCAGAAACAAAAAGATCCCAATAGAATAAATGTTTGGGAGAGCCTAGACCCCTGGAGAGACTTCCATCTCAGATGCTAAGGATGACCAGTGATGCTGTATCCCTTAGGAGGACTCATTATGCCTGTTTAAATTGTGTATTATACGCACTCGAAGGTATATGTATATTTTTTATTTCTCTCTAGATGCAAATTTGATTTTCCTGCATATTGTCTTAAATCAGTTAAAATCCACATCCCCCAAAAAATCATTCATTAAATATAGTAAGGAAAGAAGATGTTATAGATTTTTCTTTAGTATCTTAAATTGTCGATATATTTTTAATAATACAAATTACAAATAATGAATACATTTGTTTATTTATAATACTCATCACTCAGGATGAGAATGGCAAAAGCAAGATGTTTTTGACAGTGTAATTTTATTCTGTGCTCTGCCAGCGGCGTTTACTGTTAATATGCATCACACTAGATGTCAGCAGTGTGTGGGAGAATTGATTCTGTGCCATATAGGACAACTCTGGGACATAGCATTGAGGAATCTTCACATAGAAAGTGCCTAGCAGAGTAGCCTGAATAAAAATTAGGGAACCAGGTAAAGGAAGAAGGTGAACATGTAACTGAAACTTGTGCAATGCACACATCAGTAAGTAAGCAGAAAAGAAATATAGGTATTGCCTTTGCCTCCAATAACAGAGTTTTTGCCTCTCTTGGGCTTACCAGGGTGGGGAAACTCAGTACATCTTTTAAGTTGCAAAGCCTGTTGGTAGATAATTAAAAGGAAGAATAAACCATGGCTTTAAGAAGTACTGAAGTAGGTCAGCAAAGGAAGAAGGGCATCATGGTCTAAAAAAACTATATAAACATAGAAATATAACATTTTCATCACTTCCTTGCAAATAACATGACTTTCAAGACCAAAAGGATTAAATGACCTTAGTAGTGAAAATATGAATTGAAAACTTCATGTAAATGTTTAATGCTGTTCCTTTCTAATTATTATTAATAAGCAGGGTGTTGAAAATTAACTGAGGTTTTTGCAGCACTAGCAGAGCCAGTAGAGAAAGTTGCAGAGACTAAATAATAAGATGAAAAAAAATTCAACATCTGAAAGGTTGTAGAATTCTTAGGTAGACAAAACTTGTGGTCTGCAGGATCCTTTGCTTTAATAATAAATCATTTTTTAATGGAATAGATAATCCACGGTTTGGAAACCATGTTTTCCTTGTTAGAGACTTTTATTTATTGTAGTTATGTTTATGGTGATGAGTCTTGGCTTCAATTACTTTACAATGGGCCAAACTGTTAACTTTAACATAATTGCTTCTGTATTCATTACTGAAAACTGGAAAAGATACATTAAATTTTTAGCAGAAACACTATGTTGCTCTGGGGTGATGTCTGGGAAAAGATCGTTATAAAAATATGTGTGCTGTAACTAAGAGACATTTGTGCTTTCCTTTGCAGTTATGGCACATAAGGTATTTGACTGAAATACCACCATTAATTAGGATGATGATGAATCTGTGTTTCTAATCATCACCAAAGATGTCGCCACCGGTTGAATATTAGTTTCACAATGTGCAATATACAGATACTGAGTGTCAGTTGTACTATCCCATATACATAAATATCAATAAAGAATTTTATTCTTTTAGGATTTCTATACTGAAAAATTACAATTGAGTTTTGTGATAGATACCATACCATACTACCAAATATGAATACAATTCCCATACACCCAATGCTATAATATTTATTGAACTTTTTTTTTAAAAAAGATATTTCATTAAACAAACCCGTTATTGAAAACTACGGGGATTATTTGGGTGTAATGTTTTAGTTGAGTCATTAAAAGAAATGAGATTAGCCACAGTTAGGTTCAGTGGAAGCAGAAAAGTGAAGGGGGAGGAAACAGAATTTTACGCAGAGGATGAAGCTGAACAGTGATGCAAGTCTGACAATCTCTTGGCAAGCTGACAGAGCTCTGGAGAAAGTATGAGCCATCAGAGTGTCCTGCATTGGGTGGTGGCCCTGGGAAAAGCATGACCTTGGACAAAGAGACTCTCTCAAGTTGAGGCAGAGCCTGAAGGAGCTGACAGTTGGAGACTATGTACTAAGCACCTTCCCTAGAGCTGGGTCCTTTCTTGAAGGAGGATTGGAGACTGTGTGGTGTGTTGCTCTGCCAACCATGAGCCTATGAATGGGCTAAAGCTGCAGGAAGAATATGTGAATGGCCTTCAACTTCCTATGTCTAGTTCTGTGCTCTTGATGCATGATGCCATATTAATTTGTTTCAGGTGGATGGAAGTATATCCTATTAACAAGTTGATTGGTAGTAGGAATGGACAGAGCTTTGTATTTCCAAGATTTAGAATAAAGGTATTGAAATGAATCAGGAACCTGGGCTATCAGGTGGAGAAAAAGATTCATAAACAGGTTGATAATATTGGAGGCTCACCAAAAGACAAGTCTAGTACAGAATTAGATTATATAAATGTGAATTGTATTCCCATAATATATGCAAACTAATATTAGATTTTAAAAGCAGCTATTCAGTCCAAGAGTCTTTATAATCCTATGTACCTATGCCTTCTTCACATTAAGAAAGAAAAGTTTTCAAAGCATCATCAAAATAAAAGAAGACTAAAAATGTAAAAATGAAATAAATGTATTCCTACTAGGAGAACTTATTGAGGGGCTGGGTCAATGTGGTGCTTCACCAAAATAAAGAGTTAGTGGTGAGAACTTTGTTCCTAAGGACTCTCGGCCAGAAAGAGACCACAAGCTCACAGAGGAAGGCACAGTTTGCAGACAGCTCTGATGTCATAAAAAATTATGTCTCACTGAGAGTAAGTTATGATAATTCCATAACATTGTCTAAGAATGAATTAAAGGTTACTGTTTATTGAGCCCTTGTTACGTGCCAGATGTTGAGTTTCATGTTTTACATGTTGTCAGTTTGGCTCAGACTTCATTAGCCTGAGTTTTTTTCTGCAGAACGTGACCAAAGTAACGTTGGTAACTTAACATCACAGTGTTAAGGTGACTCTGGAAAGACCTGGCATCAGAGAAGGCTGTTGTAAGAGAATTTGCTATGGGCTGAGTGATTCGAAAACATCGGGTTTTGATTCTGCATAGGACGTAGTCCATACATCAAAGAAGAGACTAAATTTCAGGGATAAGAACACTGGCCGTCCCTCAGCTCAGATCAGCCGCCTTCTGCTAGGGTTCGGATTCCCTGAAACTGGTATGCTTTGGGGTCCCAGGGATTTTCAGTTAAATTATTTGTTTATTCAAATATTAATTTTCTATCTCACAGGTAAATTTCTTTAAAGCTAAGATATTCAATAGGTGATGATTTTTCTTTTCCCTGAAACTACATGAAATTCCAAAGCATCAGGGATACACTGGAAACCCATGAAGTGAGCATCAGTTGTCTCTGCCTTCCCAGCATCCCTTTCCCTCCTGGTAACAGGGAGCTCCCTCTAACGTTCTCTGTGGTACCCACTCTGTGTGTCTCAGGTGGTGATCAGAACTACCACAAGAAACTTAATTCTTATAGAAATTACATACCCCTGACAGATGAAGAGCTAGGAATGGCTACTAACCAGCACCTTCTCCAAGCCTGAGAATGCAGACGTGGAAGGAATCCCGATCACAACGCTGCTGTTTATGCCTCAGCAATCATACCAGGGTCCTCACGTGCAACAACCCTATTTGGGAGGTGGTGAGCACAGGAGCCATGAATAGCCCAGACTGAGCTATGCTGATGGAAAATATTTCTCTTGGTTTTTCAGTTACAGGGACCAATGAAGTTTGCTGCTTGGCTTCGTCTAGTTTGAGTGCTCTTTTGATTTTTGTGTCACTTGTAACAAAATGAGCCCTGAACTGTTTCCCTGAAAGGGACATGGTTTGGAGGAGGATGGGTAATAGTGTCCTCAGTATCTGTGGAGGATACTGGTGGTGATCTGGGCAGAAACCTAGACACCATAATTCTATTAATTGATATGTACATACATATTCTTCATTTATGAAGAGAAAGAAAAAGATTATATGATTAAAAGGTTATATGATTTACTGAATACCTTGCTGTAAGTTACAGATTCAGGACCAAACTCCTAGGTGACCATATCCCTTATATCATGTTTCTTCCTTCCAAATATTTACATCTGCATCTATACATCTCTAGATTAATCGTTCAAATAATATAAGAAGGATATAGGCAATAGTGAAAGCCGTTGCTGTGAATGGGGAAAAGACAGATAATCAGATTGAAGTGGAGAGAAACTGCAGAGTGGTCCAGAGCTGTCCAGAGTTCTGACCTCTGGCCAGACATGTCTGACTGCAGGCAAGTTCCCATCTTTCCTGCACTAAAACCTTATTTATTCTGACCCATTTCCTTCTCTACTGCACCTCTTCCAGTGAAAATTGTGAACTCTGTTAGGCTGACTTATGTAAATAGTTTGGAGTCATCTATACCTTCTTTCAATTTTCAGCAACCTGTTGACAAGTTATATAACCTTGAATGAGTCACAGAACCTCTTTAAGACTCAATTTTCTTATCTGCAAAAGGTGGATAAACTAGAATGGCAGTAATTGGAAAGTAGGAGGAACTCGCTTATCTCCTTCCTTTTCTTGCTTATGGAGCTATAGGCTGAAAAGAACTTTAAAAATGTTTATTGGCAGAATTCCTTTTGAAATGGCATTTTTTGTGATAAAATTTTACCTATTCACATCTTGGGACCATATTGGAAGCTTCTATTTTCACTTGTAAAAGCTTTGTCTTCATGGGGTAAAGACTTGGGCAGCCTTCTATGTAGATTGAGATCAACTCTGTAGAAGGAAATATTCTATCCCGACTGAATAAAACTGATTTTCAGTAACAAATGAACAATCTTTCCTCCTTGCCTGTCTCCTGGTAATGCCTTCATTTACAAAAATAGGATCAAGGCAAATCGGACTATTTCTGATAATATATTTTCTTTTCTTCCACTAAAAATGGCAGCACTTGGCAGCTGAGATAAACGGGCAGAATATACCCTCTGATTTAAACCACAAATATAGTCAGGTAGAGAATGTAGATGATAATTTTGGTTTTCAAAATATATATTCAAATCAGGCATAACCTGACTATGGGATTTGCACTTTTCACGTTTTACATAAAGTAGCTAAATGCAAGTCCAAGTTCCCAGATAGCTGAGAAAAAGGCCTGTCCTGACACAGCACAAAACATGTGGAGTAAATATGTCCCTTTTCCTCTCGTTTACTAGTTTACTTTTTCCTTAAAATTACCCATTTTTTTGCATTTATTATTTTTTTAGCAAGAAGATAATTTATGCTCTTCAAGGAGATGTCCACAAATCCCCCAAATGGCTTCTGTTTTTTTTTTTTTTTTCAGTTCAAATTTCTTTTCTTTTTTTTTTTATTGTTGTTTTTAAAATTCTTATCTTGGTCTGTTCACAATGTCTCTTTGGCTTAAGATTTTACTGTAGAATGAATAAAACTGATGCAACTGAAGCCACCAGAGTTACTTTACTAACCTCACTGAAGGTTGCATTTTTAGGATATCAGTATTATATATAAATATGTACTTTAGACCATGAAAAAAATTCATATTCCATCATGATTATATCTTGAAAAAGTCTTCATATGCTATGATGTTCTTTATAAAAAATTTTCTTGATCCAGAATCTTTTAAGATGCAAGTAAGTACAGTGTAAAGAAATTAGGAACATGTAAGTCTTAAGGTTAAAGAATTTGAACCCAGGTTTTATAACCTAATATGCCAGTTGAGTTTAACCAATTTACTGAAAATCTCTACACCTCAGTTTCCAAATATGTATTGGAATAATCTTAATGATTATATTAATTAAAAGTGCATAAGAACTATGGCAGAAACAACTACTTGGCACATACAATGCTCTTCCCGATCCCCTTCTCTCCAGCTACCTCTGATCTTTCAGTGGGTTGTACATGGAGTCTCCTGGCTTTCCTTCCTAAATAAAGGGACAAACAGAACTTGTGGTTTTACCTCATTCCTCCTGTTTGGGAAGAAGATGTGATGTCCAGGAGAGGTGCAGCTATTTTAGAACCATGAGTTCAGAACAGGCTATCAAAGATGGCATAAGAGAAAGTTAGAAGGAAACTGGTTTCTAGATGATATTTTTGAACAGCTAGAGCCAACCTAACCTAGTTATTGTAAGACTTCTTATTATGTGCAATTAATAGGCCTTTATGTAATGATTTACTGTCAAGAGTTCTCCTATTCAAAGATCTAGCATTCCTGTGTGATATGAGTCAAACATGGCCTCTAGGTTGTAGTGAGGAAGTGCATATAAAGTTAATTACCTTCTCTCTCCACTGTGAGTAAAGATCACTTAAAGCATGAGGCATAATTGCAGAATACACTTTGCAAAAAGGATGGTAGTATAAAAACCACAGGCATCACATTCAGTTTCTTTTTTTCTTTTCTTTTCTTTCTTTCTTTTTTTTGAGACAGAGTCTCACAATGTCACCCTCAGTAGAGTGCCATAGCATCACAGCTCATAGCAAACTCAAACTCTTGGGCTTCAGTAATTCTTTTACCTCAGCCTCCCAAGTAGCTGGGATGACAGGCACCCACCACAATGCCTAGCTATTTTTTCTTGCAGTTATAATTGTTGTTTAGCTGGCCCTGGGCCAGGTTTGAACCTGCCACTCTTGATGTATGTGGCTTATGCCATCAGGAGTCCTCAAACTATGGCCCGCAGGCCACATGCTGCCTGCCTGGGACATTTATTCGGCCCACCAGGTGTTTTTGCCACTGCTGCCTGTCCTGCTTAGCAGCCAACTCGTTCCAGGACCCACAGTCTGGCCTTCCAATGGTCTGAGGGACAGTGAACTGGCCCCTTGTTTAAAAAGTTTGAGGATCCCTGCATCACTATGCTATGGGTGCCACACCATCACATTCTGTTTCTTGTGAATGGTATCACCGTTCAACCTGGTGTATTTTCTACAATCCTAGAAAAAGTCCTGACTCTTTCTTCTCCCTCCTGCCTTTTATGAACATGTGATTCATCATTGACTTCTCTCCATTTTCTTCCCTGCCATCCATCACCTTATTCCACTATGGTTCACCTGGACAATCATATTCTCACATTCTCACAGATGACTCTCAGGATATGCTGTTCCCTCTGCCTAGATGTTCTCCTCCTCTGACTAATTCCTATTTATCTTTTAGACCTTAGCTGTGTCATCATTCGCTCAGAAAATATGTCCCCACCCTCCCTTCCCTGATTATCTCTCCTTTGTATCTCACTGTATCTCTCTCTTTCAGCACCTATCATTAACCATTTTAAATTTATATATGAGTCATAAATTAGCTTTTGTCTCCCCACTACTTTGTGAGAACCAGGAAATATGAGGCTGTTACTTTGTTTCATCTTCCTTCTTTATATACCCATGTCAACCAGTACAGGGCACATAATAAGTGCTCAATAGTCACCTAATTTTAAGTAATAATAGACACTTACTGGATACAATGCATTTTTACTAGTATTTTATATGCATCAACTCAATTCAGTAGTCACAGCAATCCTATTACTTGCCACACTTTATAGTTGAGGAAGGTGAGGCACGGAGAAGTTAAGGAAATTTCCAGAGGTCACATAGGTTATGAAACAGGATTTTAGACAGGCAGTTTGTCTTCAGAGATTGCTCTTTAACCATGACCTAAAGCTGAATGAAAGAATGAATCTTGACACCCACTAGGCAGTGATAATCACTTTGGTTCCACAGTTCTGATGGTAAATAAGAAACAAATACAAGCAATTATGTAAAGTTATTCTGCTGGCTTCAATGGGTATGATGGAGACAGAAGGTACCCAGTCAATATTTTCAGGCTCTGTATAGCCCAGTACACTCTGGTGTGCAGCTATAGATATTAGCATGTTTATATTTATATCTATTTATTTTCCCTAAAAACCAAATGTCAGTGCTTTATATAACTGTTGGTTTTCCTCTTCAATTTACTTGACCCTCTTTTGATGTCATGTGAGGAAGTACATGAATCTTACTAGATTTCTTTCTTATTGAGCCATGTTGAATAATGCTATATATATTTTTTCACTTTGAAACCAAAATTATTTTGAAAGAGTGAAGAAAACACCATCTGTGACAAGTGAAATCATATTAACTTCTTTATTCTATAAAGAAGGGAAAGAATGATTAGTCCCAAGCTGAACTTGATTGTGCCAAATAAGTATGCTAATTTTGTTGGCTTGGTTAGAAAACCCTGAAATTGGAGATTTATGCAGGGATTTTCAAATGACGAACTCATTGCGTACATCCATAGCTTTCTACTTCAATAACTACTGCATTCAATAGGGGAAAAGGGGAGAGAGTCCTGGAGGCAAATTTTGAGTCTGTCTTTGATTTAAAATTAGCTGAATTTTTAAATGAGTCTATAATAAGGAATCATTATTGCTGTAGTAATAATTGAAATGTATCTAATGTTATAACTTCCAAAGCACTGTCATATTGTTGGTATGAGGTAATCCTCACAATAATTCTAAAAGATTGATGATATTGTTATTCCCACTTTATAAATGAAAAACTGAAGTTCAAATAAGTCAAAGAAAAGAGGCAGTGGTGGCTTGCCATGAAGACTTTGTAGAAGCTTTTAGGGGAGCTGTGCAACCTCACCCCAGGAAAGAAGGTATACTTCCCTTTCACGTTAAGCCAAGTTTGAGAAAGTGCTTCAAGAGTATTATTCAGAGAGCGAGTGGGGGGAGGCAGGGCACAATTAGTGGTACTTCCACTCTGAATGGGACAAATCTAGAAGTACAAGCCTGGTTGGAAATGGCAGAGCAAGGATGGAGAAGGTTGCATGGAGGAGGTGAGATATACTCCCTTCCACCAGAGTAGAGCCTCCTCAGGTCATCCTACATTGAGTACGTCTAGAGAGGATGACCTGAAAGGGTATGTGACTCAGATAAAATCTCAAGTTTTCTGGAAGTTCTGGGGGACAAGAGAGAAGTTGAAAGGAGCCAGCCTGAAAAGGCATTGCCTGAATTGAGGAGACAATCATCAGAAGTCCCCTCGTCTTAGTCCCACATTGTTGGTGAGTGCGGGGAGGGATGGCACAACAAATGCTGAGGACAGGAGCCAAGGAGGTCTTCCCTAACAAAACCCTCCCTGCACTGTTAGGCAGGTTTTCTTCGCTTTCATCCTTGCCCACTGCCATGTAACCTACAATTTACTCCTGCTTGATATCCCCAACCCATCTTAGAACCTCAATGGGAACAATAATTTTGCTCACGAACAATAATGAAAATCTTCCAATAAGAAAAGCAGGACTGTCCAGTGAAAACCATGTTCCAATTATTACCCCACCACTAAGGGTTCATATAATTGGAGACAATTAACTTGGCCTTCTACTATTTACGAAATGTGGATTTTGAGAAAAAAAAAATATTCTCTAAGATCTCTTCCCACTCTCAGCATGAATTTGGAGAGAAACCTGAGGAGTTAAGACTTCACATTACCCAAACTACTGCCTGATACTCTGCTCTCCGGAGACAAAAAAAGAAAGAAGGATTTACTAAGGAAAGTTAGATGATGAACAAGGATTTAAAGAAAATAAACTCAGCTTAAATATGTTAGAAGCATCGGTACAAAATGGTTACCCCAATTGAATATCCTAGTGGACAAATTTTAGTTATAGTGAAACATAAAAGAAACAAACCAATTTTTTCTCTTGGAGATTCTGTAGTGCCGCCTTCCTATCATTTCTGATTAGTCTCTCTCAGGAAGACCAAACAACATCTCAAGGTGGTGTGTTTTTCCCAATTTCTAAGATCCCTCCTTACAGTGTTAAAATGTATTTGACTTTCTTCAAATTGAACTGAAAATGAGATGTGAGCATAAAGTAATTTTTACATCTTTTCCAAAATGAGAATAAAGTATTTCTTCTTATTTGATGAGGGCTTAGAGGAAAGAGAAAGTCATAGGTGCTAAAACAATGCATATTTCTAAGATTAATGGAAACTTGCAGCATCCTTGAGGAAATACAGTACTGATGTTCTTCCATCTCTTTTATGAAAACTAATGCTCAGAGAGTTTGACTTCCTCAAGATCAAACAATGACTTTATGTCAAAGCCTGGGCTGGAACTCGGGTTCTGGCTTCTCCATCATACATCAGTTTCTTTGCCGTCTGCTCCTTTGATAGACGCTGGCATATCTTGTTTTCAGCTGAATTTCTTACTTCTGCAAAGCACAGTGGGAAGCACTCTGTCAATAGCAGCAGGTCTCCTTGAAATCAATTGAGGCTCTAGGCTTCCAGCTAAAATACTGCTCTTGTGTCAAACTGCATGAAACAGGCACTTTTTAAAAATAAATGTGAACTCTGCCTTTTGTAGAAGCAAGGACTATTCGAGAGAGCAAATGAATACAGCAAATTCTCTTGGGAAGGAGAAGGGAAGTTAGCATTTTCTTCCAAAACAAAGTCGGGCTATATCGCTGAATAGAAAGAACCTCCCGTGTAAGGAGACAATCTGGTCTGCACTGAACGACATTATTGAGCAGGTCACTGTCCTCCAATAACCTTTGTCAATTTTAAGGTTTTGAGGTGTGCATTTGCAGCAGAGATGGAAGAAATTAAATCCCTACTCGAGTCCCTTCCTTGGCGCCTACCCAGCCGAGCTCCCAGCCCTGCTTACCTCCCTTTCTTCTTTGGCATTTTGGTGCCTCCTTCCGTCCTTTTCTTCCTTCTCACCCAGGAGTAATCACCTTCCCCGAGCCAAGGCAGACTTTTCCTGGATCCTCTACTACTCTTTCTTCCCACTTTGCTCACTCTTTCCCCTCCTCTCGTTCTCCTCCCTACAGACTCTGTTTCATCTGCTTCCCCCACCTGTTTCATGACACAGGAGCTAGGACATCTCATCTAACTGAAGACAAAGTACCCTGGTGGTGGTAATGCTCTGTGTTCTGAATACTCAGAGCAGAAAAGGAGCCATTGTGGGCAACAGGTATGGCTCCTTAACCAGAACCCCTCACCTCACTTCAAGGCCCGAATCACCCTGCTGCCAAGATGACTGTGTAATCTTTAAAGCCAGGAACCTTAGAATTGGAGGAATCTGGAACACTGACTTGTCAAATTGTTTTGTTTAAGAGATGAAAACTGAGACACCGAAAAGTTACATGCCACGTGAAGGCAGAGCCGTGAATGAATCAGCGTTTCCTGACTCCCAGACCAGTCCTCTTACCACATCAAACCACCAAGTGTGGTTGTATTGTAAAAGGTTCAAGGCAGAATATAGCACGAATAAGAATGTGTTTTAAAGGCACAAGGAAGGAAATACAGCGTCCTAGATGGTAAGACTGGGTGCATTTGCTTGTGGACCTGCCATTCATAACAATTTATTACAAAGAGATATTCCTTTTCATTAGGTTTCCCCAAATACAGTCCCATCCATGTGGCAATTTCATTTTCAAGAAATACCTTGTGGTTTTCATTATGTTCAGAGTCATACCATTGTCTACCAGGAAATAGTATTTGTTTCTTTTTCCTCAGAAACTGATTTCCGCAGCCTTCTCCTGATGATCTAAAGATCCCTTTCCACATTCCACGTATATTTCCCTTGATTTTGCCTTTTAATCTCCTTTGACAGTTATTTTTGTTTTAAAAAGAAAACCTGAACAGGTATTTCAATACTTTGGCTAACTTTTAACTTCTGAAACTCTGGGTATACTTGGTTCTAGGCTTCTCCGTCCCTGTGGGGGCTCTGGGAGGAGGAGAAGCCGTGCTCCAAGGAACACGGCATTGTGTAACCGTGCTGAGATCTGGCACCGCGTCCCGCAGCCTGCCCCCAGAACAGCGCCTCAGGAATGTGGACAGGCAGAACCAAGGCAGATGGAACGGATGACCGAATTAGTAGTTAAGATTAAAGGCATTTTTGTAGCATAGAAAAATAGAAAATGTTGAAACACAAACATATACACAGATCATTTTTTCCAAACCCAAGTTCAGAACACATGGTCTGACACACTCATAGTCTGAAGACCTTTCTGGAGCATCCTATTGTACGTTGTAGATTACAGAGAAAGGAGGAACCAAAACAGCAGGCAGGAAATCCTGTGTATGCTTCATCTAGTACTTTGAAAATCTTCATGTGTTCACAAATCATCAGGAATTGTATTATTACATTACAGAAATTTCAGTTCATAGGTCTGAAATGGTGCCTAAGATGGTACTGCTTATCTGAGAAGCAAGAAGAACGGGCTATTTCTTACTCATATTTGCAGCCCAGCATCTAGCAGATATTACAAAAATAATGATTTGATCAACTGAGTTCCAGCCACTTTCCAGGTAGGCAAAGTTATTTAATCTTCCCGGTAGTACTATAGTAAGTGGTATTATTCCTGTTTTACAAAATGGATAAACATCAACTCAAGCATTTAGTAATTTAGATCCATATGAGTGATTCTAAAGATAATGAGACATCCCTGGAATTCTGGACTCAAACCTTGTCCATGCCAGGAGCATCTTTCCAGTCTGATTTCCTAATCTGTGAAGATAACATAGGAAAGGTGTTTGTTCTTAGGAATCAACAATTTCTGTTCATTATCCACAAGAAGATTCACTTTGTGATATGGCAATCATTGTAATGTTTACTTCATAAAGTTGTTATGAAAATTAAATGGTTTACAATTAGTAAAATACCTAAAATAGCACCAGACAGATATCATACGATCAAGTATGGATAACATGGTGGGCCCAGTAAAGAGCTAGGGACCTATTGCCCAGAGGTTGACATTTATAATCCTTTACAAATTATACTTTGTCTCTGAAATATGTCTTGGAAGTTCTTGTAGCCTGCAGACGTTGGGTAAATTTGTTCTATACGAAAACTCTACTCTTCTGCTCCAGAGTCCCAAATCTAATTGAATACATCTCCATTGGAAACATAAGTATGCTAGTTTTCTTTCACTGGACATTTATTAATGCACTCAGAACATGATTTGAAAGGTATTGTCAAAAGTGAGATTAAAATTCTCACAGAAGCCCTTTCTGAGAACATAGCTTATAGTACCTAAGGATCCTGTGACACTTATTTCTCCTTTCTTTTTAGAACAAGTGACATATTCTAAGTTCTCTCTTCTAAGTCTTTTATCTCTGGCAAGAGTCACAGTGTATATTTCCACCCACCGGCTATAATGATGTGCAGAGAACAATGATTCACCCGGTCGACATTTTAGTATTATTGAAATATCTCTGATAGTCCCTAAAACAATTTTCCAAATAGGTGAGTCTATGAAAACAAAGACATCCAACTGTCTTTGCTAAATCATTTTCTCTTTCTCCCCTCACCCCCACTGGCCCAAATTTCCTCTCAGCCAGTAAGAAGACAAATGATATTCCCAGTTAATTAGTCAAACTCAATCCATTGTCATTCAGTAATATTCACGACTAGTTACAGAGTAGCCACATTTGGGCCTATTTAGTTGGCCTTTCCATTGTAATTTATTACAACCCTGTGCTGTGTGCAAAGAGGACCATGAAATCTGCTTCACTCCAAGAGATTCACTTAATCTAATGAAGGTTGGCCTCATTTGGATGTGATCATGCCATTCTCAAGGTGCCATATGTATGATAAGAAGCCAGATGATCAAAAATGGCACTGACCAGGGGGCCCTGCTTCTCTGATGTCTAGACTTTGAAAATGGAAACGAATCTCAAGAAGGGTTTCAAAAGGAATGCAACATACTCGGCTTCCTTGATTTAGCCATCCAGTATCAGGGGGAAATGGTTTTTACCTCCTTCTGCTGATCAGCTTATTCCCCACCACTACTGATTTAAGGGCTTTTAAATATTTTAACACTCCACTTTTGGCTTCCAGCCCTGCAGATTTTTAATAGAAAGGTAAAATTAACAATTAATTAGCACCAGAACACAAGCCTAAAAGGGATTTGGACTCGCCTGAAAGAAAAGGCAGCTGGAAGCAAGAAAAACATTTGAAAACTGGACTCTGGTATGACCGTCACAATCCCATTTCATGGGCCTTTGATTCTGTCTTTGTGATGGAGTTTTGCCAAGGCAGACTTGCTCACTTGCTCTCTTCCCTCTCTCTCCTCCCTCCTCCATCTTTCACCTTCCCTTCTGCCTTTTTCTTTTCTTCCTCTCTCTCTAGATACTGATAAAAGTTTTTTCCTAATTGGTAAGAATTTTAGTCTAGTAAAAATACCAAATGAGGAGTTTAACAGAACTGAATTTTCTATCAACATCCTGTATAACCTCAAGCAAGTCACTCTTGGGAGCCAAGACTTCTTTAATCTGAAAACGAGGCAGTTGAATTAGTCTCTAAGATCTATTCTAACTTTGAAAGGTTATTATTCATAGCAAGCTGGGCACAAGGACAAGATGCGATATATTAATACTCTATGGGAACTGTATTAAATAGGCCATGACAATCCACCAAAGAAAAAAGGTCTCGTTGCCCTTGTTATGTTGCCATAGACAAGAACAGTGCACAGTATAGCCAAGTCAATTAAAGGCTTGAACACATGCCCCAGCAGGCCTGGGAATTTGGCCTCACTGCTATGGCTTTGCTTCACTATACCCCAAGTTAATATTAGCTTCATGATTGTCATTTATTCATTCATTCATTCACCAAAATTGACCAGCCTCATTGTGGGCTGTACTCTCTAACCCGTGCCCGGGACACAGAGGTAAGTAAAACATTATTATTAATGCATCTGGTAATATTTCTTAGGGAAATTTGGGATTAGAATTGTCCTGGCAACATTCCTGACTCCTTTCTTTCTTGTAGTCTGTATAAATCTCTGCACTATGAGAATAATACAATGTAGAACTTGTAGCAAAAAAAATTGTGCTTAAACGTTAGAACTCAAAAGACTTGAAAAATATAACAGGAAAGACTGATTTTTCCTTTTTCTATCCCCCTAACACTTAGCAAAGGCATTCATTCAAATAATATTTTTTTAACACTGTGTCAGCCACTATGATGTGTATTATTTGATAAGTTATTATTTTTTCATTTGTTGACAAACTACATCGAGGTATAATAATTTACACATAATAATTTGTTCATATCTTAAGTATAAAGTTTGATAAGATTTGAGATGTGTGTATACCACATAGCCACTAACCCATTCAGCATATGGACTATTTATATCACATAGAAAGTCCTCTCATGATCCTGTCCTATTCATTAGCACCTCCCTACCCCCACTCCCTGTACCAAGAACCATTAATATAATTTCCATTCCTGTAGATGACTTTCATCTGTCCTTATACTTCATAAAAATGAAATAATACCCTATGTATGATTTCAACATAAAGTCTGGAAATTTTATTGATGTTGTTTCATATGTCAACAATTTCAGGGGTATTTTTTTATTGCTGAGAAGTATTTCTTTATTGAATTTGCCACACAGAGTACGTCTATTCATTCATCTGTTGCTGTATATTTGGGTCAGTTCCAGTTAGGGCTATTATAAAGTTACAATGAATACACTTGGATATGAGGGATTTCCAGAAATCATCCAACCATTGTTAATATAACAATAAAATACAACTTGCTGGATAGCTTCCAGACATCCCTCATATGTCTCCTTGTGGACATATTTTGATCTCTTGGATAAATATCTCCTGGTGAAAAAGCCAGGTCATAATATCGCGTATGCGAAAATTATAAGAAATAGATAAGATTTCTTTATGTCCCACTGCCTCACCATTC
This sequence comes from Galagoides demidoff, assembly GCA_963574575.1. Taxonomy (NCBI): domain Eukaryota; kingdom Metazoa; phylum Chordata; class Mammalia; order Primates; family Galagidae; genus Galagoides; species Galagoides demidoff. Next base: position 31,034 of record CAUYQV010010008.1, read on the forward strand.
ATGTCTGCTATTAACCATTCATAATTTTGGCTTTTTAATGCGGGTGATGTGTTTATGGTGGTTTTAATATTCACTTTCCCAACAACCAATAAACTTGAACATCTTTTCCTGCACATGTTAACCAATTGTATAATTTATTTTGTGCAGAGTTTATTCAAAAAACAGTCTTGAGATGTAAGACTTCCTCGTATATTCTAGATACAAGTACTTATGAGTTACACGTATTGCAACTATTTTCTTCAAATGTGCATCTTGCCTTTTCATTTTCTTGTCTTTGGATGACCAGTTTTACTTATACAAAGTCCAATTTATCAATTTTCCTTTTATGTTTTGTGCATTTGTTATCTGCCTTACCAAGATTTTCTTCTGTTTTCCTAAAGAAGTTTTATTTTAGGAGTTTTTTTTTAGAAGCTTTATAGTTTTAGCTTTTTCCTCAAGGTCTAAGATTCATCTTGAATTAATTGTATATGGAGCAGAGACAGAAGATCTTGTTTTCCCCCATGGATATTCAGACGTTGGAGAGATTTTTCTTTCCCCCACTGAATCGCACTGAGATTTTTGTGAAAATCAATGCATCATTTATGTGCAGGTTTATTTCTGGGCTTGATTTTGGTCCAGAGATTTCTTTTTTATTATGTATCTTCAATACTACACTGTCTTGACTTCTGGAGCTTTATAGTAAGTCTTGAAATTATGTCTTTCTCCAACTTCGATTTTTTTTCAAAATTGTTTTACGTGAAGTCTTTTGAATTTCCATGTTTTAGTAAAGACTACTGAGATATTAATTGGGATTGTGAAGCATCTACAGATCAATTTAGAGAAAAAGGACATCTTAGCAGTATTGAATGTTTACATATGTGAATTTAGTATTGCTCTTTTGGTATAATGCAGTGCTTACTAACCAGTCAGAAATCCTTGTTTTTTCCCATGTTTAGTAAGAAAGTGCTTAATAGAGTATTATTAAATATGATGTTAGCAGTAGGTATTGTATAGATGAACATTATAAGATTGAGAAGTTTTTCTTTTATTTTGCTGAAAGCATAATGAGTTGGTGATTTATCTATCTTACTAGGGGTTGATCAATTTTATTTCTTTTTTCAAAGAATCAATACTTGTTTTGACTTTTTTCTGCTTTATATTTTCTCTATCTCAATTCATTATAGATATTATATTTATTATTTCTTCTTTTTATGTACTTTGGGTTAATTTGCTCTTCTTTGTCTAGTTTCTTTTTTTTTTCGAGACAGAGCCTCAAGCTGTCCCCCAAGGTAGAGTGCGGTGACCTCAAAGCTCACAGCAACCTCCAACTCCTGGGCTCAAGCAAGTCTCCGCCTCAGTCTCCCAAGTAGCTAGGACTACAGGTGCCTGACACAACACCTGGCTATTTTTTGGTTGCAGCCATCATTTGTTGTTTGGTGGGCCCGGGCTAGATTTGAACCTGCCACCTTAGGTGTATGTGGCTGGCGCCTTAGCCGCTTGAGCCACAGGTGCTGAGCCTTTTGTCTAGTTTCTTGAGGTAGAAAGTTAGATTATTGTTCCTAAACAGCTTTTATTTTCTATTATAGGCAATTAAAGCTATACATTTTCATCAGATTCAACAACATCCCACAAATTTTGAAATATTGTGAATTTATTTTATTTTAATTAAAAATACCTTAAAATGTTCATTGTGACTTCTACTTTGAGCCATGAGTTATTTATAAGTATATTAATTTCCAAATATTTGGAGGTTTTCTAGATTAGTTTTTATTTCTAGTATAATTATACTATAGTCAAATAATATTTTACTTTGTATATTTGGACTAATTACACAATCTATCATACATTATAAAGCCGCTGTATGCAATTGGGAATATGTTTATTCTGAAGTTATGACTATGGTGTTCTGTAACTGTCAATTATATCAAAATGGATGACTGTATTCCTAACTCTACATCCTGACATAGTTTTATAAATATTTACTAAGAGGGTATTGTTGAAATATTCAACTATGAATGTGGTTTCCGTATTTCTTGCTTCATTTCTTTTTTTTCTGTATGTGTTATGTTTTTACTGGTCATTTTGGGAACTCTGATATGCGTCCTTCAAAATATGTTTAGAATTAACATATTCTTGTTTATTTCTTTTTTCTTCATATATTTTGAATCTTCCAATCAATATAGGTATATCCACTTAAGATTCTTATATTTTTCCTTTCATCATTATAAATTGTGCTTTGTGGTAATGGTACTTTTCTTGGAGTCCTTTTTGTCTGATATTAATATACCCATATCTATTTAATTTAAAATGCTTATTGTATGCGTGGTCTGGCTATTTTCATCCTTGTACTCTTCTATGCCACTATATTTAAGAGGCATCATGTGTAGCTATGTATACACTGGCTTTTTTATTCAATCTCTTCCTTTTAATTGGAATGTGTAGTCTATTTACATTTAATATAATTATTGATATGCTTAGATTTATTTTTTATTTTTGTATTTCAATGGATTTAGGAGTTGAAAAGTATTGTCTGTCACATGGATGAATTGCATAACGCTTAAGTCAGGGCCTATTTAAATACATCCTAGCACTGTTTTCTCTTTGTTCCATTGGTTTTTTGTTTTATTTTGTCCTTCTCTTGCCCCCTTTCCTGTATTTATTCGGCTTAATCATTTTTTATTATTTAATGTATTTCCTTTATTTGATTTTAAACTCACTGTATGTGTTATGTTTTCACTGGTCATTTTGGGAACTCTGATATACGTCCTTCAAAATATGTTTACAATTAATAATTCCTTACTTTAAAATTTACTCTTCAAACCTTACAGTTTACACTTGCCACTTTTCAGTAAGACTCCTATAATAATATAATCCCATTTTCTCCTTCCTTATGCTATTTTGATATTGTATTTTACTTCACTTCCTGCAGTGACGTTATTTCTTTGTTTTTAACACGCATTTTTCTTTTAAGGAAATTGAAAGGAGGCTTTAAGCCTAATCTTATATATTAGCCGACTTATTTAATTTACTGATTCTTGTGTTCTTTATTATCTCTTGTACATGTGGTTTTCTATATGGCATCGTTTTCTACATCTTGAAATTTTTTCTTAGCTATTTCTTGTACAGTGCGGGTGTGTCTGTAACAAATTCTCCCAGTTTTTGTTCATCTAGGAACTAATATTTCACTTTGTAGATGTATACTACTTTTCCTGGATATGAACCCTAGGTTGACATGTTTTTATTTCAGCATTTGAAACTTCTCATTTTTTTTATTCTCTCATTATTTCTGATGAGAATTTTGCCTTCATTAAACACTCTTTTCTCTATAATAGCATCATGCTTCCTGACTGATTTCAAGATTTGTTTTCCTTGTCTTGCTTTAAGCAGTTTAACTATGATCTACCTTAGTTGCAGGTTATTTCTATCTAAGCTGCTGGGATGCCCTGAGATTCCTGCATCTGCGGGTTGATGTTTTTCACACCTGGGAAAACCACTTTGACTACTACTTCATCAAGATTTTTTCCTGTACCTTTCTCCTTATCCTCTCTTCTGAAACTCCAATTACACATACGTGAAACTAATTGATATTTTTGCACAGATCACTGATGAGTGTACATTTTTAACCTCAATCCTTTTTTATCTCTGTTCTTAATATTAGAAAATGTTTATGGATCCATTTTTAAGTTAATAGACCTTTTGTTCTGTCACCCTCAATTTTATATTAAGCACATCCATTGCAATTTTATTTCAGATGCTGATCTTTTCAGTTATAGAATTTTTATCTGGTTCTTTTATTAGTTTCTATTTCCATATAGAGATTCCAAATTTGTCCTTACTAAGACCATATTTTTCTTATAAGTCATTGAACATACTTTAAAAAATGGCTACAAGCTCCAGGTCTGCTTATTCCAATAACTGTCTCATCCTGGGATCTGTTTCTAATTGACTACTTTATTTCTTGATTATAAGACACAATTTTGGGTTCCTTGCATCTCTAGTAATTTCTCACTGTATTCTGGATATTATAGATGATATATTGTTAGACATCTGGATTGTGGTTTCTTCCTTTAAAAGATTGTGTTATGGGTGGTGCCTGTGGCTTAAGGAGTAGGGCACCAGTCCCATATACCAGAGGTGGCAGGTTCAAACCTACCCCTAGCCAAAAACTGCAAAAATAAAAAAATAAAATAAAAGATTGTGTTATATTTTGCCAAGAAGTTAATATGGGCACTATTATCCCAACAAGGCTTGATTTTAGATTTTGTTTGTCAGTTAATGTTTATTGAACATATCTGAATCAGATATGATTTCCACCTCACCACGCTCACTCATTCCACACTTAGAAAATTAGGGAAATTGAGGTCACCCAAATTTGAATGACATGTTTAAGACCACATCTAAAAATCTCAGTGTATTTTCTGGATCCAGTGTTCTTTGGCTCATATCACTATTACATTCTCAATGAGACTTTTCCAGGAAATCCTGTCTAAATCAACATCACACCATCCTTGTTACATTTCATATGCCCCTTTCCTTTTATTTTTTCTTTAACATTAATTATTATATAATATGGTATATGTTTATGATATAATGCTGAACATATATACTGTTAAAACTAAAACATGGAAAACGTTTTAACAATTGTCCAGGAAAAACATGACACATTATGTAAAGAAGAGGATATATGATTGAAGCCCAACTCCTCATTAGAAGTAGCAGAGAAAACAATAGAATGAAATGTTTAAAACACTGAAAGAAAAAAGATATCAACCTAAATGTCTATGTTGAGAAAAAGTATCACTTATATGAGAGTGATACTTAATTCTATGATAAACAAAAACTGGGAGAATTTGTCACAAATACATCTGTACTATAAAAAAATAGTGAAGAAAAATTTTCAAGCTATTAATAAAAGATACCATCTGGAAAACCAAATTGACAGAAAATAATACAGAACACAAAAGCAGCAAGTAAGTAGGCTAACAGAAATCTAGCCTTTTGTTTTTCTATGAGTTTTCTTTTTTTTAAATTTTAGATTAATATGAGGGAAGAAATGATTAGGTTACATTGTTTGGCCTTGTTAAGTAAAGTTCGAGTTGTAGTTGAGCCCTTTACCCAAGGGTTCTGCTGCATTCTGTCTCTGAAAAAGACAAATGGCCAACAAACAAATGAAAAAAAGGCTCATCATCCCTATGAATTTTCATAAAACAAAAATTTGTCACCAAAATTTAAGCTCTATGAGAACAGATGTTGTATCTATACTCTCAAATGTGTTCATTTGTATCTAAAAGAAGGTTGGGCAGATATTAGCCATTTAATAAATATATATTCATGAGTGAGTAAGTGAATTACTGAAATTAGTTTTGATTCTTGGTTCTTCCTAAGTTAAAATGGACTGATAACTAAATTTTCTAAATGTTTCCTTTGAACACTATTTTCAAGAGATGCAAATAATTATTAAAGGAGAAATATATTTAGGAAATACTATGTACTAACTACCTATTAGTTAGTAGTTAGGTAGTAACTACTAATAACTATTAACTACTAAATACCTATTCTTGGCAATTAATAGTACAAATGAGAATTTTAAAAACTTGTGGAAAAGAAATATTTTACTCAAAGAGAAATAGGTCAAATTCTTTATTCCTAAGAAAACTATTGTTTCAAAGGAGGATAGAAAAAATTAGAAATGATGACAAAAGTACAGTAGAACAAAGGGAAAGGAACAGTATTAAGAGAGTTTATATGACAGTTTCAAGAAGGGTGGAATCATTTCTGGTTGGAGTACTTAAGGGAACTTCATAGGCAAAATGGTCTTTCAGCTAAGCCTTGAAGGTTTAACAGGATATTTACAGGGGCCAGTATGGGAGAGGGTGGGAATTGGCAGAGGTAATGTTAGATAGAAGGGACATGGATGATGCTATTAAGTCAGGAATATTTGTTAAGTTCAATAGCAGAATAGGGTAAAAGTGAGAATTGGGGCTGGACAGATGGCTTGGGGAACATATCTTTGGGTCCTTAACAAAAGTGGTGATCCCTTGGGAGTGCTTCCTGTGAGAGGCAATAGAAGCTGCTGAAGGTTTCTGAAAATGGGAGTTTTAAGACTGGAACTGCGTGCTATTGATCTTTCTATTAAGAAACTTGTCTTTTTGTAGATTAATTTACTTCATTTACCAGTGTCTCTTTTTCATATTTGTAGCCTATATTGCCCTGGAGGATAATGGTGAGGCATATAACAGGGTTCTGAAACTTTAATTTCCCCTGAGGTACAGTGGACACTCATTCTGTTCATTGTGAATATTCACTGAGAATATTACTCTCTGTATTATTATTACTTACACTTCTATTTCTTCTCCACAGCTTGTCTCATTCAAGTATACATTCGAGTTTGCTGTTGTTTTAAATCCAGAATAAGTGCCATCCTTTTACTTTTAGTTTTTTAATATCTTTAATTATCTTTTGTTTAGAAAAATAAAATATAGATCTCTGCTAACTCATAATTCAAGTCATTGATTAAATGACACCCTTAACTTATTCTCCTAGCTCAATCAAAGACTGTAACAAAGTCTTTCTCTAACCATTTATTTTCCTTTATAGGTTTAACATATTCATTAAAGTTTAGTGCTGTGTTGCTTTGGGGGACACATTGTGCCAGACAGTTACAACTTGATATTTAAAAGCATGATTTTAAATAATTAATTATGTCTGTGATCTAGTGAAAAATAACTTTCTGTGCTGTTCTCTCAACTCAGTTACAGAGAAACAATTGCATGGGGTATAATTTTAAAGATTTGGATTACTTGAGAAAATTATTTAATGAAAATATCATCTTAAAATTGACAATTAGAAAATCTCAAAATTACTAACAATGTCCATAAGGTTTTGGCTATGTTGTTGTTGAATAAGTAACTATTGATATGCCTAAGTTATGTAGAAAAAAGTTTGAAGAACAATTTTTGCAGAAAATTTGAAATTTAGATTCCCAATCTGCAGCAGCAAGTATATTAATATTTCTTTATTATATCCAAGTAAACTAAACAAGAAAATTAGATTTGTATGCTTTTGACAATGTAGTTAATATCATATATTCTTAAAATTATATCATTTGTCTCATTCTCTTAAATCAACTGTTTTAATTTAGCGTACTTAATATTTACAAATATAGGCACAAGAATATAATTATTCAAGTTTTACAGCATGTTGTTCACTTTTGTTATAGAATCATTAAAAATATCTTTTGGCTTATGGGACAGTTTTATAGTGAGTGATTAGTCACAGATGGGTTTCCTGGAAGTAGCCATAGGTATGTTTATTTGGGTGTTTTCATACTTCAAAGTTAAATTGGATTTAATTAATCTAACCATTTAGTAATACTAATTTAGTAATTTAAATAACCGTTATCATTACTTTGCAAATATCCTTGAAAATAGTATTATTCAATTAGAAGAACTTTGCTAAAATGCTGTAAGAAAGATCCCTACAAAAATATAAAATATGGTGAATTCCATGAAATGCTTGGAGCTCTAATTCAAAAGGGAGCTTTTTTCCCCAAAGCTTCTGTTGGAAAAGGAGTGGGATTTGCTAAGATTGATAACACCAACAGCCAACCACATGCAATCAACTTCTATAGCAATAGAATCGATTTCATCCTTCAGGTAGGCAACACAGACGCTGAGGATCTAGTGAGAAGTAAATCCCAGCTTCAGATCTCAGTATTGACTACATAATTCTCACGTTTAATGGGAAGAAAACCAGTGAGGATTGGACCATTGTATTGTGTATAGTTTGAAAAAAATAGTGTGATAAATGTCCTTCTTGAACATAAACCATTATGTACCTCTCATTATTACTTTAGGATAAATTATTAGAACGAGAGCTGTGAACATTTTTAATATTCTTGATGTATATACTGTATTTTCAAGCCATCCTCCTATAAATGTTATGTGAATACTTTTGTACAACATCTGTACCAAAAATGGGTGTTATAATTTTCAAATATTAGTTGATTTAATGGGTAAAATGTTATTTCAATAATTAAATTTGCTTTTATTTGACTTTTAGTGACATTAAACATATTGAATAAATTATGGCATAACTGTCAGGTGAGATATTATGTTTCTACTCTAAATTATGGTTTTGGAAGTTTTTTAACAACCAGGATGAGGGATCCTACCACGATCGAAATCAAATATAATGGATGTTAACAAGAGAACTTCATATGTAAAATTCATGTTTTTAAAATGATTTAGGCATAAATTAGCTGTTTTACACCTATGTTGTTGTGCACATATGAGCACATATCTGTGTAAATGAGCATGTAGCAATATCCACAGTAGTAATGATTTAAACACATCTCTTTTTCCATGATGTGGGTTTTAACCCTTCTAAATTTTAACATTTTTGATAGCTCTCTACTTAAAATTTCCATCTCAGGTTTAGTTTTATGCAAATGCTTAAAGTAAAAGTCCTGGTATCCGAAGTGGGGAAACCCAAGTAAGAAGCAATCCGATGGCTGCTCTTGCCTTTACATGTAGAAGACTCATCAATGCCTGATAACTACTGTTCTAAACAGTGCCATACCCATTCCTTCCATTCTTCTAATAACACTGTACGTTAGGTTTTCTTATCCTTTGTTTTGACATTGAGAAAGCCAAAGCACATGGAGGTTACATAGAGGGAGTGGGTTCATGTAGCAGGTGGTCTAGGATTCAAACCCACATAATCTTGCTCCAAGTCTGCGCCCTTCCTGCTGGCATTATACACCAAGACTTAACCGGAGTCTGGCTGTGCTATATGGTGTCTGTGGGTTCAGTCGCACTAGTACAGTGAAAAGAAACCATACAAATGTTGTCAGGTCTCAGAAGTACACTAGAAAAGAGCTACATTTACAAGGCACTTTACAAATAAATTGAAATAATTAATTCTTAGATTGCCAAGAATTGAAGATCTTCTGAACCAAGTTCCTAGGTCATCTCTCAGTGGAAAACAGGTGTTTCAGTTGTACTACAGTGCACAGCCCCGTTGCAGATATTGTGCATTTCAATGTTCTTATTAGTTTTAAGACACCAGGATACTCTGAAATATCGTTAGATCATGGCCATACTGAACATGGTTTGTGTTATGCACGGTTCCCAAGTGTGCTGCTTCTGATATAATGGTGATGTAAAAAACAAAACAACAACGACGACAAAAACTTCTTTATAACAGTATGATTTTCTCATGAGAGTGAACTTAGATATGAGCACTAAAATGAGACTCCCAAATTTGCACTGGAGGATGCTTTTCTAATGTGAGATATCCCGAAGTGACAAGCACAGAATGTGAAGATGCGGACAGGGCGGCAACAGGGAATTGTGATGGCCCCTCCAGTGATAGCAGGCTCTTCTTTGGCAGTGAGAGGAGGAAGGAAATGCGTATACAATAGAAACAGATGGTGTCTCAGTTTCATGTGACAAATGAGGCGAATATGGGAAGGTGGAGAAGCGCAGACTAGTTCACGTCTATTGTAACGCGATGTCACAATTTGGAAATTGATGACTCCTTTGCGTTCCAAGAAACAAGTCGAAAACTTAAGATGTTTTGGAAAAATATCTCCAGGAGTGATTCCAGGGTTATGAAGCAGCACTTTCCAGCAGATGAGGATGGATCTGGGTAAACAATACTTTAAGGTGAAAAAGAACAAAACCATGGACACACTAAGCACCCTTAGGAAGGTCTGATATTCGTGTTGTTTTTAGAAAAGCTTTGCTTCAGGATCTCTGCAAGCACTGAAACAGTTGGCACCAGAAGTTTTGGTTTCACATTTATCTTATTTTCTTGAAGAAGCTTAATGTGTAAAAAGGGTATGAGCTATTTTTGAAGGGCTGTCTCAATTCTGATAGCTGTTACTGTCCTTGAATTTAAGGTCCATTTAATGTACTGGAAACTTGAAAGTTAAGCATGCTTTTTTTGTTGCTTGATGGGTGGATTCTGCATAAGCACTGTAAAGCAGTAACCTCAAGCCCCAGCCACTGTCAAGCTTGGGGAAAGTCAAGTGCTTGGAGACCTTTTTCCCAGCACAGTATTGATTGATTGTAGACACTTGATATGAGTGTGGGTTTTAGTAGTCCGCTCAAACTTTCTCTTTAAAATTAAGCTTCAGCACCAGCATGATTTGTAGAACAATCTGGGTCTGTGTAGGAACTCAAGGGCACCTTACATGATAAATGTACTTCTATTTTTCTTTAATATTTTCTCCTCTATGTGAAGTTATGGTTATAGCTTGTACTAAATTGATTCATTGGCTAGATCCAAGTGGAATTTTACTTTCATCTCTCAGGTCTGAGATGCTTTGACAGATTCTGTGGGAAATGAATGGATTGCCTCCTCATGGTGTGACTATGTCTCAAGACAGTCAGATCTTTGCTAAGAGGGTCATTTATTATCTCTGTGGGTTAACTAGTGAAAACTTTCTAACTAAGAAACTAAAATGACTAGTCACCAAACAGCTTCTAACACCACTACCCCTGTGATATGACTAATCTAGAAGGATGCATGCAGAGCTCAACATCTTTGGCAGAAGTTGTCTTCAGGAAATACCATAAAAGGCATTGTTGCTCATTAGAATTACACCTTCAATTTTGTAATTGTGGGCATTTTTCAAGGGTATTATAGATCCTAAAGAATTCTGAAGTCTCTCACCTCAACTAAAAATGATATAAATCTAATTTCACAGCCACACTGACAACCAAGATCCCCTGATACTAGTTTATGTGACCAGTATACTGATTCTTGGATTTGACTTGAATGGATCTGGAAGTATACTTTCTGAAGGCTTACTTGGGTTTTAGAATCTATACACTATACCAGTATATCTATAACCTAAGCAAAGGCTAATAGTCTGTATTAATTTTTAGATATTCTAGAAAATTTAGTTTCCAGATGCCTTTTGAACATATATTGTTAACACATGTTCATGTAATTTGAGCCTTTTCCTGAAGGAATATAAGACAAATATGTTGCTATTAACATTTTACCATCCAGGTACATGGGGAGATTCTTCATAAACATTTTTTGTACTGGTGTATTGTTGTTAGAGCTTTATTTTAGTGTAAATTTCAGAATATTAGGGGGTACACATTTTGTTTAGATACTTTGTTTACATACAAACTTATACACATCAAGTGTCCCCTTCATCCTGATAGTGTGCATTGCACCTGATAGGTGTGAATTTACCCATCCTCTTCTCCCCTTCCCTCAGCTTGATTTTGATTGAGGTTTACTTCTATATGTATGCTTAAGTATTGATTGATTAGTTCCAATTTGGTATTGAATACATATGGTTATTTCTCCATTATAATGTATCACTTACAAGAATAACTTCCACTTCCATCCAGGTCATCACAAAAGATTCTAGATCTTCATTTTGTGTGTGTGTGTGTGACTGAATAGTACTCCATAGAATGCATATGCCATATTTTATTAATCCATTTATGTATTGGTGGGCACTTGGGTCATTTTTTTAAATAGACTCTATTCTTTAGAGCTGTTTTCGGCTATAGCAAAATTGATAAGAAAGTACAGAGAGTTTCATAAACCCCATGGCCATCACCTTTTAAAAAGGTAACTTTTTATTTTAAAATATATATTTTAAGAGTCACAAGATGTTGTAGAAATAATAGCGTTTATGTGTACCCTTTCTCTGGCTTCTTCCAATGATAATATCTTACATAACCATAAGCATAGCTTATCATCAAAATCAAGAAATTGATGTTGATATAAAATTATTAACTCAGATATGGACCTTATTTTACCAGTTTTTGAATCTACTTATTTTATTCTTTTCACAGATTTGACTAACTTTCAACACAATCAGAATATAGAACTATTTCATCCCCACAGATATGTGCCTACACACACATTCATACCAATTCCCTTGTGTACCTCTTAATAGCCACACATTCCTCCCAACACTTGGCAACCACTGAACTCTTCTCCATCACTATAATTTTGTTGCTCAGAGAATGTTTATAAATGGAATTATGCAATATGTAACACTTTTTTTACTCAGTATAATGCCCTTGAGATCCATTCAAGTGTTATGTGCATCCATCATTTACCCTTATATTGCTGACTAGTACTTCATTGCTTGGATGTACAATGACTTATTTATTAATCACCTGTTGAAGAACATTTGGCTGGTTTCTGGCTTGTAGCCATTGCAAATAATACTGCTATGAACAGTCACATAGTTTTTTGGTTTTTTTTTTTTTGTAACAGAAGCTTTTGTTGGGCTGTATGATAAGTGTATATTTAATCTTTAATAAACTACCGAACTGTTTTCCAGAGTGGTTGTACCCTTTGTATTTCTATTGGCAATATATGAGTTTTGTAATTTCCGGCCAGTATTCTTTAATTTTATTTCTTGTCACTATTTTTAAATTGTAGCTATCCTACCAGGCATCCACTGGTATCTCACTGGAGTTTTACTTTGCGTTTCCCTAATGGCTAATATTGAACACATTTTTGTGTGTTTATTTCACATCTGTGTATCTCCCTTTGTGAAGTGTCATGTCTGTTCTGGTCTTTTGTCCATTATCTCATTGAACTTACTATTTCCTTATTTTTGTGTTCAAATATGTTTTTTTTAAATATATTATAATACAAGCACTTTGTCAGATACATGACCTGCAAATATTGTTCTCCCACTCCATGTTTTTCCTTTTCACCCTTTTAACAAAGTCTTTGCACAGCAAAGGTTTTAATTTTGATGAAGCCTAATTTATCAAATTTTCTTTAATGGATTTTCCCTTTGATGCCCTTCTAGGAAATATTTGCCTAATTCCTACTGATGAATATTTGTTCTGCCAAGTTTTATATATATATATATATACATATATATATTTTATTCTTGGGGATTCATTGACCAAGTTTTGTATTTTGTATTTATATTCTACTTTTACAACTGGGACCCACATCGAGTTGAAAGTCAAGGTTCACTACTGTGCCTTTCAACGTGCAATTGTTCCAATACCAATTATTGAAAACCTTATGTTTCATTCCTTGAATTTCCTTTCATCTTTGTCAACTAATAGTTGGCCATACTTGAGTGAGCCTATCGTTCATTATCAATTCTATTCCATTGATGTATGTGTCTGTTCCTCTGCCATTACCACATTGTCTTGATTCTATACCTAGACAAGCCTTAAAATCAGGTAGCTTGATTCTTCTCTTTCAAATTCGTTTTGTCTATTCTTATTCCTTTGGATTATATATAAATTTTAGAATTGTATTGTCTATATATACAAAGAATCCTGCAGGAATTTTGATACAAACTGCTTTAAATATATGATCAATGCAGGGAGAATTTATATCTTCCTTCTGCTGAGTTTTCCATTTCATGAACACAGTGTGCTTCTCCATTAGGTCTTCCTTCTTTAATTTCTTAACATCTTGCATTTTTCAACATTCAATTTCTACATATATTTTTATACAATTTATACTTAAATATTTTATTTTTATAAAAATTATACATTGAATTATGTTTTAAATTTTAGTTTCCCATTATTAATTGCTTTAATATAGAAATATGATTGATTTTTTATTGTCAATCTTGTATCCTGCAATCTTGCTAAATTACTTACTTAGTTTGAGAAGTTTTCTGTAGATTCTTTATGCTTTTGTATGAAGAAAATCAAGTCAGCTGCAAATAGGGATAGTTTAATTTTCCAATTCCAACCTGACTTTTGTTTCCTTGCCTTGTCTTCACAGACTTTTAATTAAACAAACAAAAATATGTTTATTGGGCCTTGAAATGAAAAAGGCACTAACCTAAGTAATGGGGCAAGAAAGATGAAAAGTATTTAGTTTCATACTAATATTATTAGTAATATTAGTCAGGGTCATAAACATGTGTAGAACTTAATATAACATGCTGTCTATAAAAGTGTTAAAATAGAAGTATAAATAAAAATGTGTAAAGACAATTATTTTGAGGAAATTGAAAAGGCTCCACTAAAAAGGTCGCATTTGAGTGGTGGGCAGTTGATTACAGATGTGGGAAATGAATTGTGCGTTAAAGTGACTGGAAGAAGCACAGAGTAGGAGGGGGGGAAATGTGAATAGGAAATGGGGAGAAATAGGACAATAGAAATAGATTTCAACAAATATTTGAGGGACGTGGTGTGGAGGATGGATGTATTTTACTAGACAACAATAGAGTGCAAATGTAAAAAAATAAAATCAGGTGTATGTCTCCCAACCTCCAAGTCAAAGCAAATGAATCTCTGGCATGTTTGTGGGTTTCTGCCTACCCCAAAGTAGAAGATAGCCAAAGAGTGTAATGCAAGTTAGAACACATGGACACGGGCTCTCTGAGTACCAGGTCACACAGCTCACCATGAGGTACCCTGAGCCCATGTCCATATGCACTTGAAGATGGTGACACTGCTACTTCTCTGCCCATCTCGGGCTTTTAAGTGTCTTTTCTCTTGAACTTTTGTTAGTTTGAGGACCTCAGCTTGCCACCCCAAGCCATTTGTTGGAGGACTGATCAGCTTTGTAGACATACTTTATATAATAACCAGGGAACTCATCGGTCCTGGTACCCAAGCAGAAATTGGAGGACCTAAACCTCTCAGACTCAGCTACTCCCCAATCCAATCCAAGGCCTGGGCTACATTTTCTCTCCCTTTGGCCTGATGCTTGAGGATATTCCCTCCCTAAGCCCTTAGAAACTTTATTGGCTTCTCATTCCTGGAACACTGCAGGAGGAAAGCAGCTGCTAACAGCAGCTAATTTTTTCCTTCCAACTTACCTTGTTATAAATGTGGTTTTTTTTTATTGTTTCAGGTTAACTCAGGGCACAAAGAATTAGGTTAAAATGTTTGCATTTGTGAGGTAAAGTACCTCCTATAATTGTGTCCTGCCCCCTTTATGCCCATTAAGTGGAAATATACCCATGTCCCTACCTGCTCCCATCTCCCTATCTTCTCCCCTCTCCCTACTCCCTCTTTCTCCTGTCCCTCACCTTGAATTGATTGGAGTTTTTCTCTTATGTGGGCATGTATTAGATCATTTACTGACTTCATATTAGTATTGAGTACATTGGATTCTTTCTTCTTCATTCTTATGATACTTTACTAAGAAGAATGTCTTTCAACTCCATCCAGGTTAATATGAAAGATGTAAAGTTTCCATCCTTTTATGTTTGAATAGTATTACACAGTATACATATACCATATCTTATTAACCCATTCCTGGGTTGATGGGCATTTAGGTTGTTTCCACATTTTGGAGATTGTAAATTGAGCTGCAATAAACAATCTAGTGTTTGATAGATAAAATGATTTTTTTCCTTCTGGGTAGATGCCTAATAATAAATAGAAATTTTGACTATGTCTTCTATGTATCAGGGGGCATAGTGAAGACTTTCCTCTCAGCCAGATGGCAAGATCCTATTATCTAAATAGAGATGCCTCCATAAAGATGGGGACTCTGAACAGGGCATGATGGCTCCTTTAAGATGTGCTACTTTGGTTCTTCCACAAATCATCAGTGCCTTGTTTTACATCAAGCAGAGGGCAGTGACATCACTCCCCATTCTTGCAAACTGGGGCAGAAAAGTAGGCCCATTTAGATTTTTGCTTCAAGATTAAAAGCTACAAAGCAGAATATGAATGCTAGGAAGCAGGTTTACTGACCCTAAACTCGTTACTGTTGTGAAACAATCAGTTGAAGCAAACTCAGAGTACCTGATGAAAGTGCATGTAATCATTTACCTGTAAGGATTTCAGTATCTGAATCCCTGCTGTTCTACAGATTTCCTTTAATAGGTTTTTATTTTCATGATTAGAAGGTACTGAGCAGGTGGGAGATGTAGTAGCTAATATCCAAAGACTTCAACTTGAATGATATATTAATTGGGAAAATGATTATGAGTTATAAGAGACTAAAGACAAGACAACCACGCAAAGTTTAAAATCTCATTCTACTATTTACTGAGTAGTCACTGGAAGTCGTCAATATATCAATGACTGCTACATTTCTATCTATAGTCCAGACATCTATGCCAAATTCTACACTCACATATACAATTGCCAGCCTTCCTTCCCGTTTGCACATCCCAGAGACATCTCAGTTCAACATGTCCCAAACTGAACAATTCTTTCTTTCTGAAACCCAACTCAGAAGAAGGCAGCATTGTCCTTCCATGTGACTGGCCAAAGCATTTTGTCATCCTTAACTACTCCCATTCGTACACAAGTGTGAAAATCAGTAATTGGGAGTCTTTTAAAGTAGGAAGCAAACTCAAACCCAACTCAATGAAAACAGTAAAACAAAACTTAACTTTAACCCATCAGAAATTACCAGCTAAGCTCTAACTAGGAACTAGTTACTTTAACCAATTAAAATAAATAGTTACTTTGCTTTGCTTCCTCAAACACCTCCTGAAGATTTTTCCCACTACCCCTCTGTGGAGCCCTAAATTGCTTGCAGTTTGGAGACACCTGATTCATGAATCACTGTTTGTGCAAATAAACTCATTAATATTTTGATGTGCCTAAATTCAAAGTTTTATTTTTCATTTTTTTTTATTGTTTGGAATTCATTGAGGGTATAAAGAATTAGGTTACACTGGTTGCATTTGTTAGATAAAGTCCCTCTAATGAATGTATCCCAACCCCAAGAGGTGTGCCATACACCATAACCCCCATCCCCTCCCCTCTCCCCACTCCCAAATTCTCTACCCACCCTTATATTAACTCATCTACTACCTTCATATTAGAATTGAATACACTGGATTCTTGCTTTTCCATTCTTGTGATGTTTCACTAAGAATGTTTTCCACCACTCCATCCAGGTTAATACAAAAGATGTAAAGTCTCCATCTTTTTTAATGGATAAATAATATTCCATGGTATACATATACCACAGCTTACTAATCCATTCCTGG
Organism: Galagoides demidoff; assembly: GCA_963574575.1. Lineage (NCBI taxonomy): Eukaryota > Metazoa > Chordata > Mammalia > Primates > Galagidae > Galagoides > Galagoides demidoff. The sequence goes on from CAUYQV010010008.1 coordinate 47,946, forward strand.
GTTGGTGGTCATTTAGACCATTTCCAAATTTTGGTGATTGTAAATTGAGTTTAAGTAAACAGTCTAGTGCAAATGTCCTTATGATAAAAGGATTTTTTTAAATGTTTTTTCTTCTGAGTAGATGCCTTGTAATGAGATTGCAGGATCAAATGGGAGGTCTAATTTAAGTTCCTTATCTCCATACTTCCTTCCAAAAAGGTTGTATTAGTCTGCAGTCCCACCAGCAGTGTAAAAGTGTTCCCTTCTCCCTACATCCACACCAGCATCTGCAGCTTTGAGACTTTGTGAGGTGGGCCATTCTTATTGGGGTTAGGTGATATATCATGGTAGTTTGGTTTGCATTTCTCTGATAATTAGGAATAAAGAGTATTTTTTCATGTTTGTTAGCCATTTATCTGTCTTTTTTAGACCAGGTCTATTCATGTCTCTTGCCCAGTGATATATGGGATTGTTGAGTCTTTTTATTGATTAACTTGAGTTCTCTATAGGTTCTAGTTATCAAGCTATTGTCTGATTCATAATATGCAAATATTTTTTCCCATTCTAAACGTTGTCTGTTTGCTTTGGTTGTTGTCTCCTTAGCTGTAGAGAAGCTTTTCAGTTTAAGTCCCATTTGTTTATTTTTGTTGTTGTTACAATTTCCACAGAAGTCTTCTTCATAAAATCTTTCCCCAGGCTGATATCTTCAAGTGTTTTCCCCACACTTTCTGCAAGCATTTTTATTGTTTCATGCCTTAGGTTTAAATATTTTATCCATTTTGAAACAATTTTTGTAAGTGGTGAGAAGTGTGGGTCCAGTTTCATTCTTTTACATATGGTTATCCAGTTCTCCCAACACCATTTATTGAACAGGAATTCTTTTCCCCAGTGAATGTTCTTACCTCATTTATCAAACATCAGGTGGCTATAAGATGTTAGTTTCATTTCATGATTTTCTATATGGTTCAAAATGTCAGTGTCTCTATTTTTGTGCCACTACCATGCTATTTTGATCAGTATGGCCTTATAGTGTAGTCTAAAGTCTGGTAGGATGATACCCTAGCTTTGTTTTTATTAATAAGGATTGCCTTGGCTATACGGGGTTTCTTCTAGTTCCATACAAAATGAAGAATTATTTTTTTGAATTCTTAAATGTATGATGATGGTATTTTAATGGGGATTGCATTGAATCTGTAGATTACTATGGGAAGTATAGACATTTTAACAATGTTGATTCTTCCCAGCCATGAGCTTGGTATGTTCTTCCATTTGTTAATATCTTCTGCTATTTCTTTTCTTAGGGTTTTGTAATTTTCTTTGTAGAGGTCCTCACCTCTTTTGTTAGGTGTATTCCTAGGTCTGTGTGTCTTTCTTTCTTTCTTTTTTTGAAGCTACTATGAAGGGAACTATATGCTTGATTAGCGTTGTATCCTGGATGTTATTGGCATACACAAAGGCTACTTATTTGAGGACATTGATTTGATATCCTGAGACATTTTCTGATCACTTCCAGGAGTCTTGTGGTGGAGTTCTTTGGGGTTCTCCAATTATATGATCATATCTTCAACAAAGAGCAAGAGTTTGACCTCTTCTGCCCCAATTCAGATGCCCTTTACTTTCTTCTCTTGCCCGATTGTATTGGCTAGAACTTCCAGCACTATGTTGAATAGTAGTGGTGATAGAGAACAACCTTGCCTGGTTCCAGTTCTGAATGGAAAAGCTTTCGGTTTTCCTCCATTCAGCATAATATTCATTGTGGGTTTGTTGTAGAAGGCTTCAATCAGATTAAGAAATGTGCCACCTATGCCTGTATTCTTAAGTGTTCTAATTAGAAAAGGATGCTGGGGAATTTTATCAAATGCTTTTGTGCATCTATTGAGGATCATATAGTCTTTGTTTTTGCTTCTATTGATATGGTGACTTACATTTATGGGTTTGGATGTGTTAAGCCGGACTTGCATCCCTCAGATGAAGCCTGTAAGACTATGCTGTATTTTTTTAATGTGTAGTTTTAATCTATTGGCTTAGATTTTGTTAAGTATTTTTGCATCAATATTCATTAGCGAAATTGGTCTAAAGTTCTTCTTTTTAGTTGGGTCTTTTCCTGGGTTTTGTGTCAAGGTGATGTTTGCTTCGTAGAATGTAATGGGGAAGTTTCCTTCCTTCTCAATTTTTTAAGAAAAATATCTGCAGTATGTGTATAAGCTCTTCTTTGAAGCTTTGATAGAATTCTGATGTGACACCATCTGGACCAGGGCATTTTTTTGTTGGGAGATTTTTTATTATTTCTTTGATTTCAGTTTTTGAAATCGATCTGTTCAAGAGATCTATTTCTTATTGGTTAAGTCTAGGGAGAGGGTGTGATTCCAGGTATTGATCCATTTCCTCCACATTGTCAAATTTCTGGACATAGAGTTTCTTGTAGTACTCAGAGATGATCTCTTAAGGTATTTCTGTGGCAACTGTTATTTCCCCTTTATAGTTTCTGTTTGAGGTTATTAGAGATTTTACTTTTCTGTTTCTAGTTCATCTGGCCAACGGTTTATTGATTTTATGTATTTTTTTGAAAAAACAACTTTTTGTTTCTTTATTTTTCTGAATGATTCTTCTGTTTTCAATTTTCCTAATCTCTGATTTCATTTTGGTTATTTCTTTTTTTCTGCTGAGTTTGAGATTAGATTGTTCTACTTTTTCCAATTGCATAAGATGGTTCATGAGTATGTTGATGCCCTCTTTTTTTTGAATGTAGGCATCTAACATGATAAATTTCCTTCTTAAAACTACTTTTGCTGTGTCCCATAGGTTTTGGGAAATTATGTCTTCATTGTTGTTATGTTGGAGGATTTAATGTTTTCCTCTTTTATCTCTTCCTGAACCCAACTATCATTCAGCATAAGGTGGTTTAATTTCCAAGTCTTTGTGTGGGGATGAACGTTTTTTGTTTTGTTTTGTTTGTTTTGTTTTGTTTGGAGTTAAGTTCCACCTTTATTGCCTTATGGCCTGAGAAGATACAAGGTATAATTTGGATGTGGTTGATTCCTTTAATTTTGCTGAGGTTTGTTTTGTATCTTAGAATATGATTGATTTGGAGTACATACTATGGACTGATGAGAAAAATGTATATTCCTTAGCTTTGGGATGATGTATTCTCTATATATCTATTAATCTTGTTCTAGAGTCACATTTAAAACCTCTGTATCTTTGTTTAGTTTCTGTTTAGAGGATCTTTCCAGTTTTGTCAGAGGGATTTTAAAGTCCCTGATTATTATGGTTTTATGAATATCATATTGCTCAGATCCATCAAGGTCTGTTTCATAAATCTGGAAGCATTTAAGTTGGGTGCATAAATATTTAAAATTGAAATATCTTCTTGTTGTATTGTTGCTTTGACTGACATAAAGTGTCCATCTTTGTCTTTCTTAAGTATAGTTGCTTTAAGTCTGCTTGTATCTGAAAACAAAATTGCAATCCCTCCTTTCTTCTGATTCCATTTGTTTGAAATACTATTTTCCATCCCATAACCCTGAATCTTGATTTGTCCTTCAAGGCTAGGTGTGTCTCTTGAAGATAGCATATGGATACCTTGTGCTTTTTTATCCAATCAGCCAGCTTATGCCTCCTCAGTGGTGAATTTAGTCACCATTGAAATTTATTGAGAGAATTGATGGGTGTGGTGGAGTTCTATTCATCTTATTTTGTGGAAGTCCATTGTGTAGTTTTATCCTTTGTGTCATTATGGAAGCTAAGTTTGACCTTTAGCTTCTGTGTGTTTACTTTGCTGGTGGTCCATTGTGATGGTCAGTGTTGGGAATAGGTCTAAATATCTCCTATAGAGCTGGTCTTGTTGGGGAAAATTTCCTCAGTCCTTGTATATCCACAAAAGATTTGATTTTTCCATCAATTTTGAAGCTTAGTTTAGCAGGATACAGAATTCTGGACTGAAAATTGTTTTGTTTAAGAAGTTGAAGGTGGATGACCATGCTTTTTTGGCTTGGAAAGGTTCAGTTGAAAAGTCTGTTGTCACCCTGATGCCTCTGCCTCTGTAAGTCAATTAGCCCTTACTCCTGGCTTCTTGCAGAATTTATCTTTCATCTTGACTTTGGACAGGTTCATTTCAATATGTCTTGGAGAGGCTCTGTTTGAGTTGAGATGACCCAGGGTTTAACATCTGGGTCTTCAGTAAAACTTGGGAAATTTTCATTTATGTTAGTCTCCTGGAGGGTTTCCATTCCTTTGGGACAATCTTCTTCCCCTTTAGGAATCCCTATCATTTATATGTTTGAATGCATCATGAAGTCTCATAGTTTTCTAAGTGCCTGTTCTACTTTCTCTCTCTTCATTTCTGCCTCTTTAACTATCTGAGCTAACTCAAAAACTTTATCCTCTTGTCCTGAAGTTCTTTCTTCTCCATGGTATAACCTATTTTTGATACTTTCTACTGAATCATTACATTCCCCGATTGTCTCCTTTATTTCCTTAAGCTCCACCATATCCTTTCTACATTCTACATATCTCTCATCTGACTTTTTGGTTCTATCTTTCCATTTTCTTATCCATTCCTTTTATTGTCTTTATCATCCATATTTTAAATTCCCTACCAAATCCATTAATTCTTTATAAATGGAGTCTTCTTCAGTAGCTTCTTCATAGTCCCTAGGGGGAGTTCCTCTGTTTTGGTTTTTCATGTTGCCCAAATTTTTCTGTTGGTTCCTCCTCATGTGTTCTTTCTTCTTGTTCACTTCCTGTCCTCCTTTTTCCTTCTCACTTCCTCCTTTGCTTTAAATTACTTTGTCTCAGAGCTTAGGTGTCAAAGTAGCCTCACCCTGAGCAAAGCCAAACTTTTCCTGGTGGCCAAAAAAGAGAAGTCCTTGCTCTTGATGATAGTATGTTGCAATATGTCACTGGGTTACCAGGTGGTACTGTGGTTTTCTAGGAGACAGAGAACACAGCCCTCAACCTTTATGGTTCTAATTCCTAACTTAGTTGTCTTGCACGATCACCTGATTGTTTCCTCAGCATTCAGACCCCATGGGGTTGGGATCTTAAAGCTCTTCAGAATCCTTCAGGGGCAGATCTCACAGTGCCCCTGACAACAGTTTCTGTGGGGTGCAGGAGTCCTTTAATCTGTCCCAAAAGTGGAGTTCTGATCCTGGCAGGTAGAATTAGATGACCATGCATTAGGCCCCTGCTAAGACCTTCTTATAACCATCCCACAATGACAGAACCCTGGCCACTGAGATCTTCTCAGTATTTCTGCCTTACCAGCTACCAAACCTATGGTAAATCCATTCCAACTGGTATTCAAATCTGGTTGTTGTATACTATTCAAGTCCACCTACTCTTTTAAGCTTTCAGCTCAGCATGCAGCTTCCCCCAACAACTGAGAACTCCAAAAAGGCTGCTTCCCATTCTGTACCTCTGTGTATAAGGGAGAAACTGATCCTGGAAAGTCTCAGTCACTTGCCTATTTCATCAGATTTCCACCACTCTGGATCACATGCTGTAACGAGCTTACCACCTCCTCACTGTGCCCCCTGAGCTACGACTCCAGACAAGGTCCCCACTCCAGGTATGGCTGGATTCTCTCTTTTTCCCCAGTCATTCTGGGAGAGCTCGTCTTAATAACCCTTCTGGTCAGCACCTTGCTTCGTTCCCCCCCCACACACACACACAGTTTAAGTTTTAATATACCCCATGTGCAATCTGCCAGAAATTCCTTTTCAATTTGCTTTCAAAATAGAGCCACACACTGACCCTTAACACCTCCCTCATCCAAGCCACTATCATCTCTCAACTGGATTATTGCTATAGCTTCTTAACTAGTCTCTCTGTTTCCACACTTGCTTTTCTATAGTCTATTTTCAGCCAACAACGTATACTGATCTCAAATTATATATTAGATCAGGCTCTTCTCTACCCTAAACCCTCAAAATCTCCTCACTCTTGTCAGAAAAAGTCAAAGTCCTTACAATTGCCTAGAAAGCTACACCAGATTTGGCCAATTTCTGACCTCACCCCTTCCATTCCTCCACCATGCTCACAATCTGTGCCCTTCAAAGCTTCCTTGTTTTTTAGAATATTTGAAACACATTCCAGTCTTGTGACCTTTCCCACAAGATTCCCTCTACCTCCAACTCTTTTCCTCTGTAAATTCTTTGACCAGTCCTCCAAGAATTTCAATTTTGCCCAAATGTCATTTTTACCCTTGAGGCTCACCCTGAATATTCCATTTAAAAATCATACCCCACCTCAACACACCTGACTCTTCTTTTTATCTTTTTTTACTATTTTGTATGTAACTTTCTATCTTCTAACATGCCAAATATTTTATGTACTTATTATATTCTTATATATCCTCTGTTTTTCTTAAAATGTAAGCTATATAAGAGTGGAGATTTTTGTCTGCTCTGCCCATAGATATAACTCAAGTACCCAGAATCGTGTCTAGCATGGAGTAGGGTGTTCATTTGTACTTGACTGAATGACTTTGGGTAAGCTATCAGCTCTCTAAAGTTCAGTTTTCAAATATTGAGCAGATTAAAGAAGGGAAAATATCATCAGCATGTTGTTATTATTAACCCTATTCTAAATTAAGTAATTAATTCCAATGTTTCACAACTCCGAGCTTGCTAAAATTTCACCTGACATGAGGAATAAATAAATGAGTCTTTTCTTATATTCACTATGTAAGATAATTTTGTGATTTTTGTTTAATTTTAATTTTCATCCTAAGAAATTTTAAATTACATTTTCTAGCTCATAGCTATGTTTAGAAAATTGACATTATTGAAGTGACATATATACTGAGATGCTGCTATATCCACTATTAGAGCCTACTTAATCCTGGATAAGCAAAGTAGGTTAAATAAGCCTTGGCTAACAAAGCCATCCCTCCTTCTCCAATTAGAGATAGAAAATGTTTGTAATAACATACTCAATTCTCATAAAAATATACTTTCAATTCTAATGAATGGAAGTTTTATTAGAATTGGGAGTGTCATTTTATTTTGCACTTTTTAATATTTTATAAATTATTATTTTCCTACCTAAAGTATCTTATATAAGGAAAGTTAAAATTTTGCTTACTGAAATATATTAGGGTATTTCTACAGAATTTTGCAAGATAATCATTTAATAATAGATAGAAATGCTTTCCAGTTCATATAAAACTTTCCAACAATAAAAACCAATATTTTTAACCCTGAAAGAAAAAATGATTCTCTTAAAGATATTAGGTACTTGGATCATCCATAAATTAATTACTTAGGGTTATGTGTGTTTAACTTAGAGAACTACCTTCCTGTTCACTTCATTTCTCAAGAGGGAATTTATAAAAATTATCCAAACTATTTGGACAGAACTAATCAATTCTCATTTTCTATTTACCAGTAAGTTTTACTATTGGCATAAAAGGAAGTCAATAAAATAATCTGCAAACTGATAAACACTGTTCTCTTTATACCAAAAAAAGAAAATGTTGGTTTCTTTTTCACAAACTATAATCAATACTTAACAAATGCCCTAATAAATAAAAACAAAATTTATTTCAAATTTAATTAGAACCCTCTTTCCTTATTGTTATACTTGCTAATAAGGCAGATATTTAGCTATTATGATATAGCAAAGCATCAATCAACTAAAAGTAATAAAAAATTTCAATTTATTAAGTTGATTTTAAATTCTTTTTAACACAAATAGGAAGACCACAGGGCTATTGATTTTTTTCTTCTTAAAAATATCCACTTATTTTTAGGTTATTTTCTGACATAAGCAGACATTTATTCCCCACCTCTTATATCTACTGTGAGGTTTTGGAAGATGGCCTGTGGCCTGAGAAATAGTTAATGATAGAAATTCAATTCCATTTTAAAATTCAATTAAGTTGATTCCTGGTGTGAAGATAGCTGACCAGAGACACTGAATGCCAAAGTATATTAGTAAGAACAAAAAGATATAGATGAAAGAAAAAAAAACAACAGACAAACATAGACTGGCATGGGCCTGAAGGATGGGTGCCAGAACTTTCAGAAGGCTCCATGGGAAGGTGTGAAACAGAACACGAAGTTCCCCAGGGCACCTCCAGTTTCCATAGACCTGACCCCAGATGGCAGGTGCTATATTTCACTACTCGCCATTCACCTTTGTCCTCCCAAGGAGGCTTCAACTCCTCAGGTTTCATCTTGCTATTCCCACACAGACATTTCAGAACACTGGCCCAGACTTCAGGAGCCACAGGGGCATAGGTGGTTTCAGGTGATCTGTGTGACTCCAGTCCTGGACATTCTGGGTCAGCAGCAACTATGAAAGAGGGTCAGACACAACACAACCAAAGTGCTGACTTTTCTCCATCCAGATTCTTTTCTTCCCTTTCCCCTCCCCCAACTATGGCTGCGAAGAGAGACAATTACACCACCACACTGAGGCTTCCACAGAGTGGGGCTCACATCTTTCCTCCAGGGGTCCTGCATCTGACTTACAGGTGCATGGACTGTGCACTAGGTGCTGCTTGCCTTGTGACCTCATTTGAGCAGGACATACCCCAAGGCAGAGGGACATTGAACTTGCTTTGGCACTATATGCACAACTCAGGACCAGCATGCTTCTCCCTGGCATGGCCAGGAATTGATCTTTGGGGAACCAGGAACAGGTCCATAGGCAAGATCCTGTAACCTCACCTCTTGATCCCATTGCAGGAATAGGCCCATAAGCAAGATCCTGTACCCTCACCGATTGATCCCATTGCATGGGAGTACAGAGGGGAGATATGTGAATTAGTCTTGGGAGGTGAGGGTGCCCATGTGGTCATATCAGGTGGGAGAATGAACTGAGAGTCCTAGATGAAGCATAATTTAAGGGTACCCCTCCCCCTACAGGAAGGTAACACTCTCAATTTGGGCCAGGATCTTGGGAAGGGAACCTCTGTGCCACATGCAATCAGCTAACTTGAGCTCCTGCCTGCTAGCATTTGGTGGGAGAAAATGAGAGAGCAAAGGAGGGTGTAAAGGAGTGAGGTCTACTCCAGACTGCTAGATTGTGAATCTCAGATGCCCCCCCACATCAGAGATTTTTTTAGTTGTGAGTCCACTTCAGCCCTCCTTAGAGGTGTTTCCTCTAAGCTGTGAGGAAACCTTTGTTCTCTGCTGAAAGAGATACTTTGTCAGCATTAGTAGAGCCTGAGGGAAAGCTCCCTCAACACGGCCCTGCCCAGCATTATTCTCCTTTCTACTTCTGCTGTGGCAGAGAATAAGGACTTACCTGAATTACCAGGGCTCCACCTACCACAAGGGGAAGACAAGTGCTTTTTCTGAGGGGTCAGAGGTAGTCACAGGACCCTAAGACAACATTGCAACTTGTTCCTCTTAACAAGGGCCACTTACTGGAAGAAAGGAAAATTTGCATGCCCTTTATACCATTTACTTACTCAATCATACAGGGTATGTTTGAGTTTTTTACCTACAAGCTCCAGTGACTTTCTCGGAGATTAAACTGAATGTGTCATTATCTAAACAACAGAAAATCCCAAAATAAGAAGCAACAGCTGCTCCAATTGAGAATGAAGCAAAGAACAGACTCAGAAAATATGAAAAAATCAGAGTGAAAAGGACACCCTCAAAAGAAAACAGTAACTCTGTACTAATGGAAACCAACCAAAAAGAGAACATCAAAATAATGGATGAAGAATTTTGAATATGGATTGAAAGGAAGTTCTATGAAATGCAAGAGAAAATAGAAACCCAACACAAAGAAACCACAGAAATAATACATAAAATAAATAAATAATTCACTAAAGGAATTCAATTATTAAAGCAAAAGCATTGGTAGTGTACAAAGGAAAACCCATCAGACTAATTGCAGACTTCTCAACTGAGATATGGGGCCTTATTCTCTGTTTTCTTAGCCAGAATGGCCAGGCCAGAATTTTGTATCCTGGAAAACTAAGTTTCTTATATGAGGGAGAAATAGAGACTTTCACAGCCAAATATATGATTTTCAACCAGTGTGCTGTGTGAGGATCTTAAGTGTACCACAAAAATTTTTAATGATCATTAACCTAGTTATTTGCAAAAGAAGTTTAAAGCATAGTATATTCTTTTTTTTTTTTTACTCTTTTGTGGGTCAACATAATTTAAGTGTGCTGTGGAAGTTTAACTATAGGTTCAAGTGTGCTATGGGATAAAAACACAGTTGAAGACACTGCAGTATCACCTTGATACCAAAGCCAGGAAAGGACACACAATAAAAAAAAGAAATCTACAGACCAATATTCCCTATTAATATAGATGGAAAAAATTATCAATAAAATTTTAGCCAACTGATTCAGCAGCACATAAAAAAATAATCCACCAAGTGGGCTTCATCTCACTTGGATGGGATGCAAGGATGGTTTAATATAAACAAATCTATAAGTGTGATTCACCACACAAACAGAACAACAAACAAAGACCATATGATTATCTCAACAGATGTAGAGAAAGCATTGGACAAAATTCAATACTTTCAGATAGACTAATGGCAAATAAACACATGAAAAAATGCTCAAAGTCTCTAATCATTAGAGCAATGCAGATCAAAACCACAATGAGGTATCACCTAACCTCAGTAATAACGATTTTTTTTCAAAATATCTCAAACAACAGATGCAAGTGTGAATGCAGAGAGAAAGGAACTCGTATAAAGTAACTCTTTATTGTGAAGTAGTACAACTTCTATGGAAAGTTACATGGAAAGTGACACATGAAAAAGGAACCTGCGCTCAAATGTTTATTGTAGCACAATTCACAATCACAAAGACGTGGAATTAACCCAATTCACTCATCAATACATGAGTGAATTAATAAAATGTGGTATATGTATACCATAGAGTACTCCTTAGAAATAAAAAAAGAAATGGTAAACTAATATCTTTTGTAACAACCTGGATGGAATTGGAGAGCATTCTTCTGGGTAAAATATCCTAAGAATGGAAAAACAAACACCACATGTGCTCACTGTTAAATTGAAACTAATCAATCCACACCCATGTGCACAGTTGGTAGTAAAACTCAACAGAAAGCAAGCAGGTGGGAGTGGGCAAGATTAAACTCACAAGGAGAAGATTAAATTAATACCTAATAGGTACAATTTATGCTATTGGGGTGATATGCACACTTATAACTTTGATTAAAACTGTATAAAAGTAATTCATGCAACCAAAGCATTTGTACCCCCACAATATTCTGAAATTTAAAAAAAAATTTAAGTTCACTCTACTATTTTACAAAGATGTTAATGTAGATCTTTTAGAAAGATCTTCATTGACAAATGTTAGTCCTTAGTAACTAAAATATATATCCATAATACCAATTTTCTATTGATATTTAAAAATTCAATTTTGAAAATGCAAATTATAAATAAGAAGGTCAAATGCGCTAAGGACAGGGAATAATATTTGCTAAATACCTAAGACGTGCCAGTCATTTTTAGTTACATTGAATACACCTGGAACTTTGTGGTTTTATCAATACTTAAATAAACTTTTTGAAGGAAAAAAGATGTATCTGATAAAAAGAAACTGTGAAAAATGATGATTTTCTGAATGTCTCATGTTAAAGTTCATAATTTCATACATTTGGCTCCTTTAAAAAAAATTATTCTAGGCAATGGTAAGAGACTTATGCAGTCTATTTTATCTCTGCCATACTGTAGGGAAAAATTGATATTTTGAATTGTTTCCAAACTTTCCTGAGGAACAATAGGAGACATTTTGCTTCTGATAGAAGCAATACATCTTTTTAAAAATATTTTTGATTAAAAACCCTTCAGACATCAACTCAATGTACCCAAAGCAAGACCTAATTGTGTCAAAATGTTTTACTAATGTAATTGTGTTTGTGGACCTTGCTATAGATGTGACCTTGGTCTTACAACAGCAGCATCAAGGTTATGTTCTTAACCATGAACTCATATAATTATGTTTGCACATTTTCCTGGCTAATCACAATGAACACACAAAACCACCCATGGAATTTAGCCTTGTAGGGTGCAAAAGTTAAAGGTAGGAAATCACAGTATCAAATATATTACCTTAAAGGTAAAGAAATGGACAACCATGAAAGCAGTATGATTCAGGCCAGGCATGGTGGCTCACACCTGTAATCTCAGCACTCTGGGAGGTCAAGACAGGTGGATTGCTTGAGCTCAGGCCTGAGCAAGAGTGAGACCCTGTCTCTACTAAAAATAGAAAAAGAAAGAAAGAAAATTATCCAGGCATTGTGGCAAGTGCCTGTCATCCCAGGTACTCAGGAGGCAGAGGCAGGAGGATTCCTTGAGCCCAGGAGATTCAGGTTACTGTGAGGTAGGATGATGATATGGCACTCTAGTCTGGACAGCAGTGTGAGACTGTCAAGAGAAAGAGAAAAGGAAGAAAGGAAATCTATTAAAGTTATTATCAAGCCTAGGACATAATGGGTATCCTGAATCACAGGGCAAAAGTAGGCATTTTAAAAGAATTAATAATGCATAGAATTACATTTCTAAAACTTGTATTTTATGAGCAGAATTATGTAAATCTATGTTATGTATATATTGATATGTTTTGTAAATAAGCGTCAATTTTCAATCAATATCAGGAAATGTGATCATCTGGATATTCACAGGGAAGGTAGGATTTTTCCTTCAGTTTGCCACTGCACTGTCCAATGTCTTAAGAGTGGTGGTTTATCTGAAATGAGATGAATACTTCTTTCCTGAATATACTCTTGACTTGTGAGCCATCTATACACATATAAGCTGATCCCTGTTCAAAATGGTTTCTCTCTATATTCTACTAATTCCCCAGTGGTACTTCGAGGGCAAAACCCCTAGAATTTCTACACTTTTTAGGTTTATTGACCCCTAGGGACACCAAACTCTAGAGGCAACACTTTGCAATCATCAGTTTGTCCCATAGTGGGTCACCCCAGCCTAGTGCATTGGCTTCTGCACTGCTCATCACCCCACACAGCGAGCCTGAGTTCTCATAACATCTGCTGTTTGCACTCTCTCCCTGATCCCAATCCTTCAGACTCCGACTTGCTTCAGACATTGCCAAAAGCATTCCAACTTCTTTCTTTCAATCCTCTGCCATGTTCCTTTCTGCCTTGGGCATCAATTGCCATAACAAGTGGGTTCCGAAGCTCCTATTAGGCGAAAATCCATACTATTTTTTCTCTCCCTTCTTCAACACTTCTGTCTGTTTCTCTGACACTTTCTCTAAGGAATTAGTAATCTAGGATGATGACATCTCTTTTATAGCTTAGTGTGCTGCCATAGGCATTTTGACTTATAAAGTGACCATTTCCTGGGTACCTCTTTTTTTTGCTAGATGCTTTAATGATGTTTTTTTTACTTATTCCTGTTGAAAACCCTACAAAGCAGCTGTTATTATCGCCACCCTAGGCCAATGGGAAAATGGGGGCCAAAGAAGTTGAGTATCTTGCCAAGGCTAAATAATGAGCAAAGAACGGAGTGAGGATTTGAACTCACTGTCATCTGACTCCAAAGGTCAGGCTCCTCTATTAGCACTATGAATAATACAGTTTTTTATTCAAGGTAAAGAACCCTCCAAATGCTGGCAATTATGCATATGTCATTCTGGGGATTGCAAGCATAGGAAGAATTCTAATAAGGGAGATATTTCGATTCATGTAGCTCTTTATACTCAGTGGATATGAACTACACATTGAATCTAAAACTGGCCCACCCTCCCAGTAGGAATCCTCCTTTCCAAGTTTGTAGCTAATCATCACGCCCCAGTTCAACCTTAATTAATCTCCTCTCTTATGAACCCTGCAAAACCACCCAACACACTCACTTTCAAAAGTGTGGTAGGAAAGAGAAATGCAATTCTAAGTATTTTTTATGACAATTCTGGGTAAACAGTGGCCTGAGTCGTCATTGCTATTCTTTTCACAGCCCTGTGCAAGCCCAGCCAGAGTTTGGACAAGTTTACGTGTGTGACAAGTAACCTTTCTGACACCTGCCTTGAGAGTAAGTGCATACATTAGACAACTTCTCTGGCACAAAACGTTCATCCCCCCTGAAGAACAAAGTTCATTCCCTCCACGCTCTCTACTCAGCATTTCATTAGCAGGCACATGACATTTCGATGCTTCTGTGTTCTGACATGGCTGCTTTAATGTCAAGGACATTGTGATGAGGCTGTTTTGACCCAGCCATGAGAATATTTTGATCTGGCTTTCAAAACACTTTTTTTTAAAGTAGTAATATATACTCAGCCCTAAATCATTTATTCTTCTATTTTCTTCCCTACTCCAAAGCTGAAATTTCTGACACTAATGCTCTGGGACAAATTCCTTAGGTGTGGATGTGCAGACAAGAAAACACTCCTGCCTCCCAGTCCTCAATTCCTAAGACGGTATCAGGGTCTCCCAGTTTTGATCGTGGTGTAACAACATCTCTTCTGGCCTCTTATTTTGAAACAAAAACAACTAGGAAAGTAGACAACCAAGAAATTTATTCACTGAGAATAAGAAACATCCAAGACCACAAACCACACAAATGAGGACAGCTTTAGTGCTGTAAAAGCTGAATCTGAGAGAGGAAGCAGGCTGCCTCCCTCTGTGATTTGTGGGGAAAGCTCTGACTTCATCAGGGACATGGGTAGGCTGTGACTTCCCCGAATCCTGTGTGAAGTCTCAGAGGGGCAGGAGAGCTGGAGCTGCAGAGGAAAAGGAAAGACGTGGCACCTTTGCAAGAAGAGCAGGCTGACCTCTGAAGAGCAGCATCAGAGGGAAGGAACAGCTGCTCAAGGCTGGACCTGGAACCTGAGCTAGGAAGACGACCTGCCCAGAGTAGAATTCAATCCCTGCTGGAGGATTTTGGTGGAAAAATATTCCGAGATAATAGATCAACAGACTGAAGTCCAAGCTGCCTACCACTCTCGGTCCTCCCCAGTTCTGCTCTCCTAGAAACAGCTCATCCAAGACAAGCATTCTCATTCAAACTTGAGAAGCAATAATTAAAAACAAACAAACAAACAAAAAAATCACTGATTTAAGACTTAAGGAAAAATGTCCCAAGAAAAAAGAAGAAAAGAAATAAGAAGACTAAGATGCACATTATCTGAATTGAATGAATTCAATTTGACCTAAAATGATTAAAAATGTTCAACAAATAATTTCGACAAATAGTTCTCCATGAAACCAGATAAGGTAAATAAATTATGACTTCTCTAAAACAAGAGGTCATAGAAAGGCTCGAAGAAGAAATAATAACAGACGATTATGTACAACCTGAGCAGACCTTAGAAACAAGTTCTATAAAATACAGAGTATTAGCTCCAGAAGGTTGGGTAAGACATATCCAGAAAATGTCCTAACTCCTTGCTACTCTTCCCTAGTGGGGCAGGAGTTTATCAGCCATCTGATCCATTCACATTGTTCAGTTTTTCTCAGGCTAATTATAGGAATTGCTTAGGCTATATATTCTAGTCAAATATACTGATGCATGCCTGTTGTTATTCATTTAGTGCTATAAATAGTATTTTATAATTTTATGGTGATTTCTGGGGTTTGTTAAGTATTGAGATATATAGGTCATTTTAAAATTCCTTTTTATTCCTGATTTCAAAATGTATTTTACTGTGGTTAGAGAATGGTATCCATTTAATATTGGATTATTTGTTGTTAAGAATATTTTTATATTGCTTTCAATACTATTATGAAACCACTATATAAACACTAACACATTTGTACAAATGATAAAGCACAAATATAGTCTAGTAAGAGGGAGGGGTGAAGAGGGAGAGAGGAGGGGAGGGGAGAGGGCGATTGGTGGGAGGAGGGAGGACATTTGGTGGGATCTCACCCAATGTACACAATGTAAGGGTACAATTCAAAATAACCAAGGGTAAATTTTAAATGTCTTACCACAACAAACAAGTAAGTGAGGTGATGGCCATGTTAATCAGTTTGATTTAAGCATTCCACATCATCTATCAAATCATCACATTGGTACCCCATAAATGTATATGGTTATGATTTTAATTAAAAATTAATTTAAAAAAAAGAATATTTTTATGGGCTAGCATGTGGATAATATTTTTAATGCTTCTTGGGTGGCACCTGTGGCTCAAAGGAGTAGGGAGCCGGCCCCATATACCAGAGGTGGTGGGTTCAAATCGGGCCCTAACCAAAAAAAAAAAAACTGCAAAAGAAAAAAAAAAAAATATATATATATATATATATAATACATATATATTTAACGCTTCTTGTGTGATTCTGAGGGGAAAGGCTGATAGTTTGGAATCCATTTCCTCCTTCCCTTTTTCCTTCCCATCCTCCCGGCTCACTTTCTCTCCCAAGCCTTCAACTGGAAGTCTTGTTAAAAGTTACATGTGCTTGCAGCTGTGATGTAGAGAAGAACCAGCCCTGTGCCTTGGAAGCAGTAGGAGAGGAACCCTGCAATCACTAAGGGAGACAGTAGCTATCAGCAGACAAGGCTGACATGAGGGGCATGTGGGACAGAGGCAGCTATGGAGTGGTAGGCAGGGCAGGGAGGTAGGAGCAGACGCCGGTGAGACCATGGGCCCCGGGTCCTGGGCAGGGCAGGGAGGTAGGAGTAGAGGCGGGTGAGACGATGGGTCCCGGGTCCAAAGTTAGGTCAGGAGAGGCTTCAAGTAGTCCAAAGCAATTCAAGTATCATAGTAAGGGGTGACCCGATTTTGTAGTGAAAATATGATGCCTCAACAACAGGGCTTGGGATGTGGCCCGGCAGCCTGTGACCCACAGGACCTCCTGACCTCACGTCCTCCGGTGAGGGAGGCGTCATTGCAGCATAAGGGAACATGTCCTGTGTCCACGTTTGCTTTCTCTGGTCCGGAGAAGGAGAAACAAAAGTACTGAGGTCTGTTTCAGTTTTAAAGATTTTTTGTCATAAAATTTTGCCCTTTTTAGAACGGACAATTAAGTAAGATTGGCTTAGCATTCCTTTCCTAATTTTTAAAAAGTTCCCCATTCTGTTAAACACATACAAGAAAAGCTTTGGCACATGAAGCGTGAAGACGTTGTTTCTCAGATTTGTCCACCTCAAAACCAACCCTGAGAAGACACAGAAACGTGAAGGGGAAGGCGGGTGTCAGGCAGAGACCAAGTCTGCAGGCACCGGGCAGGGGAAGGGATTCCAGGAAAATGCAGACACCTAAGCCATCTCGCCGTAAAAGGCCAATAATCGGAAATCACCTGGGAGTTCACAGCGTCTTTCTCCACTCAGGGAGACTGACCTGTTCCTTCCCCCAGAGTGTATCTTTTGTGTAGGTTCTTCCTGTCTGCAATACAAGCATTGGAATTGCTTCCAGTCTGCGATCACTCCCTTGCACTGGCCCTGCTTTTGATGCCTCCAGCAAGGGAGCCAAAAAACCAGGGCAGCTGTCTGTCCAGGGGCCAGAGCTGGCAGTCAGTGTCTGCAGATAGCCCGGGGTGTCCAGCCATGAGCCCAGGGTAGAAATCTCACATTAGGGCCACTGCAACACTCAACTCCAAGGAACACCATCGTATGTATATACCATTCACATAGTAGTTTGTGTTTTATTGTAAAAATTCTATGGAAATGATATGAAAGCTTTCCTACAGTTCTGTTATTAAATTCAGTCCATCAATCTTTTGTCCAATTTCTAATGAGCAACACTTTCTGAAATTGTGTATTGTATTTTCTATGGAGGCAAAATAGTGATTTAATGATTTTGCGAGTACCAACTTGTAATTGACAATTTTCTGGGAAAGTTATCAGAGTTGTCTTTGGTTTTGATTTATGGCTAGTCCAGAATTAATCTTGGGTTCAGAGTTTTATTGTATTTGAACTGAACTGACATGCACCCGACTGCTGTTTCCTTGAAATACCTTGTCTTGGCGGGTTGCAGATGACTAAGGGCAACCACCCTACACATCCAGCAATGCTTGTGTTCCAAAGTACACTGTGAGGAAAATGTAGGCAGAAGCATGCCAAGAATCTGTAGGGCTTCCTCCTACTTTTACTACAATGGCAAAAGCACTGATGATCAGTTGGGAAAAATCAAAATAGACACCACACTGAAATGTACAAGGGATGGACCAGCAAAGCAGGACGTGGGGGAAATCAAAGGAGTGATGCCACTCAGAGGTGGGAGCAGTCGGGAACGTCTTTGCACACTTTATTTGGTAATAAAACAGGGCTTTAACATTTTAAAGCAGCTGCTTTATGTGGTCAAAATAAAACAGTCACAACACAATGCCACTGCTGTCAAAATGTCATGTCACAGTAACCGAGGCAAATATCCTTGTGCGTGTCAGCCTGCTCCGGTTTCAAGATCTCACTCTTTCACCCCTGAAATATCAGCATGTTCCTGACCAAAGCAAACATTGCCTCAATTCTGCCACCTTGGTCTAATCTCCACTGTCCCTGCTCATCATGTTCTGCTTCATTCCCTCTGGGATTTGTAGTATTTTCAGGGTGCGCAGTACAGGTGGTTGTTCTTAACAACAGAATTAATAGAGATTGAGAGCCCACGCCATATCCCAGATGCTGATTTAATTAATTTACATGTATGGACTCATTCAGTCCTACACAATCCATATGAAGGGATTTTTTTCCCATTTTTAAAACAGGGAAACTTTTTATTCCCATTTTCAAAACAGGGAAACTTTTAGGTAGAAATAGATGTACTTGGTATTTTGTCTAAGATCACAGTTTAATAAATGGTGGAGCTGAGGTTCCTGTGCATACATTCTGGCTCCAGAGCCCAGGCTTTCAGCCACTGTTGAGAGTTTACTGTTTTGTACTAATACCAAACCCCACACTGTACATCGAGAGCTGCCAGGACAAGGTCTGACAATGCAGGCCAAGAACTCATCCTAGGAAAAGTGCTACATGCTTCATTGCCGGATATCACCAGAGTCACCTTCAAAGTCCTCCCCTGGACCATCTGACAACAGCTTTGATGGCCATTCCAGAAAAAGATTCCAAAATTCCTTTGACGAATGGACTAGGTGCTGGCTTCGGTGCACAGCTTCTCAAGGGGTATACCTCAAAAGTGGCTACAGTGATATCACTTTTTCTAGGATGAATTTGTGAACTTAATTGTCTGACCTCATAGATTAGTATACGGACTTTGGGGTAAACTGATGTTGAAGTCCCAACTTCCAGTACCTGAACATGGGACTGCATTCAGAGGCAGGATCTCTACAGTGGTGCTTAAGATTAAATGACTTATAGGAATGAACCCTGATACAATCTGACCAGTGGCCATATGTGAAGAGAAGATTAGGACATACGAGAGACATGAGAGGAACATGCTGACAGTGAAAAGCCCTTAGGGCACAGTGAGGAGGAGGCCATCTGAAACCCCAAAACAGGACTCGGTAGAAACTTGTCTTGCCAACACCTTGATCTTGGACTTCCAGCCTGTGCTACTATGGGAAAATAAATGTCTGTTGTTAGTGACTCAATCTCTGTGTCTTGATACGGCAGCTTTTGCAGATTAGCACAGCTGATAAGCCTGGTTGTGGGGATACAGATCCATGGCTGAAGGTGGTACACAACATGTTTTTTAATATTTCCGTTTCAGATATGCATCCGGTAAAAGTGAGTTCCTCGGACAGCTGGTGAATAAGGTCGGTTCATATTGTCTGACAGTTTTGATTGTTGTATGTGAGCATGAGCACGTGGATATTATCTGTGTAAAGTTCTAACAGTGCCATAATTATGCTTTCAGCCCTAATGCATGCAGGGGATAATTGTATTAGGTGGGTGAATATTGATACTTATGAACAACATTTATATAGCGTCTTGAAATTAAATGTGGGTTCATTTCACTTGCAAATCTTCATAGTGGCTTAGGTTAATGTCATGATTAGACAATTTATATCACTGACTTAAATGAAAATAAAATAAGTGCGTAAAAAAGATAATTATTTTTTCAGAGAAGTGTCAAATATATACACATTTAAATAAGTATTCCTTATACAAAGTCATTTGGTGACAATTAAGTAAATTATAATTTTCTATTAAAACAAGATTTTCCAAAGCATATGTAACATTTTATAGATAAAAATCAACAAGGAATACATATTTATTAACAAGCGGTCTCCCCTCCAAGTACTAACCAGGCCTGACCCTGCTTAGCTTCAGAGAACAGATGAGATCGGGCGCGTTCAGGGTGGTATGGCCATAGACAGGAATACATTTTTAAAAGGAATTGGATGTCTCATGTAAAATGCGAAAGAGGAAATGTTAGCATTTGGGGGATTTTGTTTCTTTTCATTACTCAAACATATCTTCAGTTAAATTAATGCCCAAAACTTTTATTTATTGAAAGGGTATCTTCTTTTTATGTTTACAAAGAATAATAAATTGTCTTTGAATAATAAAGATAATATACAACTAACTGCATACTAAGGGACCACCCAGAATTACATAGGCAGTACCTAAATCCAAAACATAAGCTCAAAACTGAGACTTGTACTATTAGAACTTCAGGTAAAACCTAACTTTGACAAAAATTACTTAAGAGAAGCAGGACTGAAGTTGAAGAGAGGGATCCTTTTGGTCTCTATTCTGTCCCTTCTCATACTGTTTGAATTTCTAACCATGGGCATACATTGTAAGCAATTTATTTCTTGGTCTCAAGGGTTATCTCCTCAGTGATCCAATGAGCCATTTGTGTTTATTTTCTTTTAGATACTTTTGTGTTTAAAAATAAAAGCTTAAATACACCACTTTAAAATTAAAGCAATTTCTCTCATCTTCTTCAAAATAATATTTAAAATGTTTCACTTGCTGCTTCCAAATTGACGGTTATAGTATTCGCTACCAGTACCAACGGACTTTATTCTGTTTGGACACTAGAGGGAGTTTAGAAATGGGATGGAATACACTGAAGAACCAAAATGGCTTTCCTTACGTTGAGAACTTCACAGAACTAAAGCATCACTGTGACTGTGGCTGACTTTGTACACATTCCTAAGAGTGTGTATGTAAGTTGAGTCATATCTTAAGTGCTCTAGGGAGCTTTCTGTTGAGAAGAGTCCTAGCATGAATCGTCTCAAAAAAAAATGAGATTTTCATAAAACAGATAATCACTGCCAATTTATCATTGGATGCAAGATTTCTAGCATATTTATAATCTCCTTTGCCACCAGATACTGTAAACTTGAAGTATGATTATATTGGTACAATAAGTTTTGCACCAATCAGTTTTTTTTCAAGCCTTGGAAAATTCAACTAGGAATCAACAGTTCCTGTGTCTGGGGTGTTTTCTTCCCCACTATTAATCTAATGTAAATTGCTAACTGTCTGATTTCTATTAGCCCTACATCTGTTCACTCACTTGACAATTTGCTTTAGTGCTCTCTATAAACTAGGAACGTTCATAGGTGATAAAACAATATAATCCTAACCTCAAAAGCTTTGCATCTAGTTGGAAGGCAGAGAATAATCAAATAAACAAGAAGGTGGGTAAGATAGTATTAGAAAAAGGTAGGTGTGCTAAGCAAAAACAAAGCATCATGGGTAAACAATAGTAACAGATATCTGGTTCTCCTGAACTTCTGAGTATTTGTAGGTTACACTTTTCCGCCCTCTTGAATTCACTCATCACTGACTACAGTGATGAATGAATTCACTGGCCAATAACATGTACATGAAAGGGCGATGTGACTGCCTTAAAGACATGATGAGATAAAGGAAACTGGAGTGCTGAGCCAATGCAACTGAAAAGTTGATTTGAGTAAAAAAATTAACTTTTGGTCAAGCATAGTGTCTCACGCCCATAATCCCAGCACTTTGGGAGGCCAAGATGGGAAGATCATTTGAGGTCAGGAGTTTAAGATGAGCCTGAGTGAGAGGGAGTTGCCCGTCTCTGAAAAAAATAGGAAAATTACCCAGGCCTGGTGGCACATGCCTGTGGTCCTAGCTACTCAGCAGGCTGAGATAGTTGTTCAAGCTGATAAAAATTTGGAGCTGTCTGTTACCACAGCATAATCAAGCCTGTCCTGACTGATACACAGGATTAGGTGATGGGGAGTGATGGAGGAATGTCTCAGGATGAT
>CAUYQV010010010.1:0-17309 GCA_963574575.1 Galagoides demidoff
AAGGGTACAAGTGAATCTTTCTAAGAGTAGAATGTGAATGTTTTAAAACAATAACTAAGAAAATGACATGAAGGCTATGTTAACCAGTTTGATGGAAGTGTTTCAGATTGTGTGTGAAAACCCCACACTGTACCCCAGAAGTGCATTAATGTACATAGTTATCATTCAATAAAAAAAAAAAAGCCACCTAGTCTACCCCACTCGGTCCTATATGTGAAGAGTCCAAAGACAGGGAAGCCAAAGGATTTCATTTACCTTCAGGGGTAAGTGGAGAGTCTACCCTAGTTCCCTTTCCTATTAGGTAACGGTGCTGTTCCTATAAGGCAATCCTTGAAGGCAAACGGTGATCTAGATTCTTTCAATGGTCTAAATACTGATAGGATTTCTTTTTAATTTGATGGAGATCGTTTTAGTTTTATTTTGAATGAGAAGAATCTTATTCTAAAACTCTTTTGTGTGAATTGCCATCTTGTTTCTTTAAACTTTGAAACAATGGTTTATACTATCAGAGAAGACATTGCAGTATCCCAGAGGTTACTGGGAATGTAGTCATCACTGAGATGGGAACACAGGGGTCTTTTCTTAAAATTCCAATATGTGCACACTTTCTGGTTCCTAAGGCTGAAGTTTGTAAACAATATTTTAACCTGAGATTTTCATCACCAACATTTCTTTTAAAGTGTTTCTTTTGTTACTTATTTTCTGATTTTCCAGAGTTTGGCATATTAAGTATTTTGTGAGACAACATATATGTTTTTCTTGAAAGTTGATTTTCTTGAATTTGAGTAGCTAAGTTCTTTTATGTTTGTTTTATTTACTGAAATACCTGGCATAAAACTCACCCAAACCTGCAGTGGTAGTTTTATGTAAATGCTCACGAGTTTGCATTGTTAATATAATTGTTGATCCACTTACACTTTGTGCGATATGTAGAGAGTTATCAATAAAAAACTAGCCTCTTTGTGATTATTGAAGAGAAAAAGAAAGAAATCTGTAAACCAAACTTCACTATGAAAGGAGGGCAAATTCAGAGGCACCCACCTTCAGCCAGCTATAGCTTGGCCCCAGTAGCCAGGCTCTGGATAAGGTTTTATCAACTCTGAGCACAGAGAACTTAGCACAGTTCGTATTTGACCTGTGGTGGGAGCATTCTGAGTATTACTAATGTTAGTACTGAGCCACACTTGTTGAGGATGCAATTAGGATGGGGTCCTAACTGTGTACAGTTGAAGGCCAAATAAGAAGAGGAAGAGAGAGCTCTTCCTCTACCCTCAGCGGTGAGTAGGGAGTCTACATTTGTTGAGGATGTTGCCTTAACAAATGTGGCTCAGAACTAACATCAATAATACTCAGAATGCTCCCACCACAGGCCAAAGTCTCATCCTTGTCCACAGAAGGAAAGAGTGATCCTGGTTACTCCTCTATTGTAAAGAATTGTCCTTTAAAATATCCTTTCTTCTTGACTTATCCATATCCAGTAGCCATTAAAATATTTGAAGTTTCTTATTTCAATTTTATATCCTTTATTTCAGAGCAGAAGCCCAGGATTTGTAATTATTTATAGTCATAAGGCAAGTCAGGGCTATAGTTGTCAGCCAGCTCAGGCTGCCATAACAAAACACCACAGCCAATGAGTGGCTGAAATTTATCTTCTCACAGTCCTGCAGGCTGGAAGTCCATGAACAAGATGCTGGAAGGGTTGGTTTCTGGAGAGGGCTCTCATCTCTGGCTTGCAGATGGCCACCTCCTCTCTGCATGCTCACATGGTCTTTCTTTGGCCTTTGTTCTCTTCCTCTTCTTATTTGGCCTTCGATTGTATACAATTAGGACCCCATCCTTATGACTTCATTTAACCTTAATTATCTCCTAAAGGCCCTGTCTCCCAATCCAGCACACAGACGTGAAGGTTTCAACATAAGACC
Source organism: Galagoides demidoff (assembly GCA_963574575.1). Lineage (NCBI taxonomy): Eukaryota > Metazoa > Chordata > Mammalia > Primates > Galagidae > Galagoides > Galagoides demidoff. Next base: position 1,923 of record CAUYQV010010010.1, read on the forward strand.
TGGCATGATTTGGTCCACTGCAACAAAGAAACTTAAAGATAGATGGATTCATTTATTTTGCATAAATACCTACTGAGCACCTACTATCTTCTGCACACTGTGCTGGGCACCAGGGCTCTATGATGAGCAAAACCACACAGAATCCTTGCTGTCCTCCCAGAGGACATGGTCTGGCAGGAAAGCATCCTCTATCAGGGGTCACACACCCATGTGATGACTGTGCACCAAGGAACAAAGCAGACAAAACTGGGAGAGGCAGGGTCAAGGGAGCTGATCTGGGATGCAGGGCAGGCTGCCTGGAGATGAAGGGCAGAGATTAGAAAACTGGAGTCAAGGAGCCGAAGGGTCAGGGAAACAGAAACAGCAAGTACAGATGCACCAAGTCTGCCGGAAGGAGTGGGAGGCGGCATGAAGCACGGGGCTGTGGAGGGAGTGTCAGGAGACCTCCGCCAGCATGTGGGGCAGTTCGGGAAGGCGCCCTTAAACCCAAAACAGTGGGAGGCAACTACAGAGTTCTAAACAGAGGACTGGCCTGATCAAGGAAGGTTTTGAAAGACCTCTTTGGATGCTATGTGCTGAAGAGACAGGGAAGAGGCCATGAGGATGAGGGACACCAGGTAAGGCAAAGGGTGATGGTCCCAGGATTAGACAGGGAGAGGGGGCAACCAACTCTGGCCCACTGCTTACTTTTATAAGTGAAGTTTTATTGGGACACATCCATTCTCATTCATCCGTGCATCATCACGTATGGTTGTCTTCACTGCGAGAGCAGAGTCCAGTGATCCTGGCAGACATCAGATAGCCCTTTACAAAAAAAGTTTGCCAGCCCTGGGCCAGCCTTCCAGAGGGAGATGCCAGGAAGAGGCTGGGTCAGGGAGCTGCGAAGGGAAGGGCTGAGACCCCTCACGAAGGCTCAGGGGACCAGAGGCCTTGAGGACGGCTTTCATGTTTCCAGCTAGCTGGGCCTGTCCCCAAACACTCTTCATTACATTGTCCAGAGCCCAGGGAGAGGGGGAAGAGCCAGCACCAAGTGCGACAGTTAACTCATTTAAGAAACAGTGCCCACTAGTCACTGTGATGAGCTCTGTGACTCAAGAGGGTCACATGTCCTCAGGGTGATATAGTCAGGACGCAACCACCACACACACTGGCTTCAGTAGAGGTTGGTGTGACCAAAAGTCTCATGGAGAAGCATGCACTTGAAGCTAGAGTGAGGATGAAGAGGAGTGTTCTGTGTAGCATGTGGGAAAATTCCTGGCCAGCTCTGGCAGAGTACATGGCCACAGTTGAAGGAATCCTTCACTTTAACTCAGAACACTGCCTTCCTTTGGATAATCTGATCGAATGACTAGCTTTTAAGTTTAACTCATAATTACAGGCAGTCAGTCCCTGGGTTACAAATGAGACAAGTCTGTAGGTTTGTCTGGAAGTTGGAACAGGCACATTTACCTAGTACCTGTAATCGGTACCGTTCATAAGCGCAAGTTGTAGGTAAGTCAGATGTTTGTAACTCTGGGACTGCCTATCCATTAGGTTATAATTTTGTCACCTCCAAGCAGGATTGTTTTTTGTGATTAGATCTCTAGGCAGTGTGCATGCCCATCTCAACCCACCTGATAGCACCACAGGCAGAGGACTTCGGGACCACTTGGTCAGCACTCACAGCTCCATTCCCAGCAGCTCCTCGCCTGCCGGGGGCTCACGGAAGCTGCTGCACTTCATATAGTCTGCACGAGGGAGCAGAAGATGCTGAACTTGTTCTATAACATTAAGGACCATTTCCTAGAAGTAGCACTTTGCCCACACTGACTTACATTTTCAGTATCATTTGGTCTTATAGTGTACTCTGGAAAGAATGTTTTCCTCTGAATCAGAGAATACAGAACAGTTTCATGACCATTTCTTTCTTTTCTTTTCTTTTTTTTTTTTTTAAGAGAGATTTCACCCCTGGGTGCTGGACTGGGTAGGAGGGACTTTATTTTATTATCATTATTATTTTTTACATATTTTGGCTGGGGCCAGGTTTGAACCAGCTGCTTCCAGTATATGGGGCCAGCACCCTACTCTTCTGAGCCACAGGCACCATCCCACGATCATTTCTACTAACATAAAAGATACATTTCCAGAAGTGATAGAATTATAGTTAGTGACTTTCATGTAAGCTGGGAAAGAAGAGTTTACTAAATTGCCACTTGCTGTTACCCAGATGGGAGGACCAAGCATCTGCACCTCACAAGGTTCTAGTCTGTCTATGAGGTTTCCACTGCTTCTCCAGTTCTCGCTGGGGCTTCCAGGAGGTCCCCAGGAGCCAAGGACCAGCCACTCTGCCTCTGACCTCTAGACTAGGCCATAGCCAAACCACCTGCAGAGGGTCGGGCCTCTTGCCTGTGAGTTGTTTTTTAAATTAAAGTTTTTATTTCTCATTCCAGCTTTTTCTTGGTAAAATTCCTTCGATGCTTGTACCCCGAGCCTGAGTTTCTACTTGGGTTTAGGTACTTTTATGTTGACTACATTAAACAGGTAGTTTTTACTAGTTTAGTTATAAAATACATTACACAAAAAGTGTTTGAAATATATCATTTCTAAAGGAAAATTTTGATTATAATCAGGAAATACATTAGATATAAAAATAGCAGGAAAAAAAATCAGTGCTCTCCTTTAGCCGGCAGAACCTGTGGGATATCCTATGTACCCTCCCTGACCAGCAAGGCCTTGTATGAATCATTCCTAGGCTTTTGTTATGATTTGATCCTCATGCAAATACAGCCTTTAACGATCTAGATTGACAATCTAGTGTTTTGTTTTGCCTAATTTGTGTATTTACAGAAGAGCATCTGATGTTCTGTGCTGTTTTTCTCTTCATTTGTTTTGGAAGCCACAGTGTTGGTACGTAGTTATAGCACTCATTGTTTGTCATTGACAGTGGCACTCCTTTAGAGGACAGTATCCCAATTTACTTATCCATCCCATCTCTGGGGGCATCTGAGCTGTATCCGGTTGTCTTGCACTACAAACTGTGTTGCTTTGCAAATCCTTGTGCAATGTGCAAGGGATGGTGTGAGGAGGCCTCTGTGGTCTAAGCTCTGCAGTGTCACCACTGAACACCTGAAACTGAGGTGAACTACTGCAACCGAGGAAATGAATTTCTAATTTTGACTGAGGCCAGGTATGGTAGCTCGCACCTCTAATTCTGGTAGTTTGGGAGACTAAGGTGGAAGGATTGCTTGAGGTCAGGAATTTGAGACCAGCTTGGGAAGCATACCAAGACCCCATTTCTGCAAAAAAAAAAAAAAAATTGTTTTTTAATTATCCAGATGTGGTGATACATACCTATAATTCTAGCTACTCTGAAGTTCAAGGTTACAGTCACCTATGATGGCTCCACTGCACTCTAGCCTGGGCAACAGAGCGAGACCCTATCTCAAAAACTCTTTCTAATTGATTTAAATTTAAATAGCACAGCTCCGGGGTTTGTACTCAGAAGTACAATTTCTGGGTCATGGGACACACAACTTCACCTCTCCGTGTAATGTGAAGTCATTTTCCAAAGTAATTGTAGCTAGTCACAGCCTCACCAGCTGGGGGAAAAGTCCCACTAGTCATCACACGTGGTTTGTCATTGTGAGACATTCTTACCAGTCTGAACCATGAGGAATGATAATAAATCACTGAGGCTGTAACATGGCTGAGAACACGGAGCCCCTGTCATGGACTTATTTGCCATTTGTGGGTTCGGCTCATCTATGAAAGGCTTGAACTGCATTTCTGCTCCTTTTTTTTCTGTCAGAATGTCTTTTTTCTTCCTGGCTTATGAGAAGTTTTTCTGGGTTGTTTTCAATTTGGGTGCTAATTCTGTTAGTTATGTATCACAATTCCTCCTCCCCGTTCCCCGCTCTTGTAGTCTCTATACAGTACCATTTGATGAAAAGATACTCTTAGTTTTTAAGCAGCCAAATTTATCAATTTTTCATTTATGGGCCAAGTTCAATGACTGTAAAAGTTCTTTCACAGAAAACCTTGACTGTGATCATGCCCATTTTACTAATGGGGAAAAAAGGCCCAGATGACGGGGTGTCCCAGAGTCACATGATGGCTGCATTCCTGCCGGAGCCAGACCTGAAATCCGGGTCTGCCAAGTCCTCTTTGTTCCTCCCCTCGGCAGATATGCTGTCTAAAAACTTCTGGCTGGGGGTCACTGGATAGCCCCTCCCCAACAATGACTTAGGATTGATTAAATAACTTGCTCTGTGGGCTGCTGAGTCATTCTGAAGTAGAAGAGGGGACAGAAGAAAAACTCTTTCTGAGACACACTCTGAATCTACACAAGGGGGGCAGATGCCAAAGTGAGATGACTGTCTCTGAAATTAGGCTCCCCTGTGTTCAAATCCAGCTGCCATTACCAGCTGGTGACCTCAAGCCAATGACCCGCCCATTCTCATGTGGGAGAGGGTGCTAGAGCCCTGCTTCCCAGGCACCCTGGGAGAACTGCAGGGTCCCGGTGACCTTTCACCACCACCCCAGACACACACCAGCGAGGGAGCCATGAGAGAACATGGAGAGAGCTGGCTTTGGCATGATGTTCCTATTTTTTTTTTTTCCAACCATGGCCTTGGCTGTTTCAGAGCCTGTCAAATCCCCAGTTTCATATTTTATAAAATGAAAATAAAAATAAGTATATCACAGTGTGAGCTGAGGGGGGTCAGATGATAGAATGTCTGTAATATTGTTGGCACACAGGAGGTGCTAAAAAGTGCATTTCTCTTCCCAGACTCAGTACAATCACATACCTGCAACAACTTCAGGTTGCCACGTGATCCCTGCACAGAAGCATCTCTAGCAGAAATAGACAAACATCCTTTGGCCCTTCCGGCTCCTGAGACAGCCCCAAAGCCCGTCTGCTCTTTCCATCCACACTATCCCATCCGTCCTTGCCCAGCTCTGGCCCATTGTGTTTGAACTTCTGGGTTTGGAGTAGCCTGAAGGTTTCAGTTTGGGGTGTTTTTTCCCCATGACTCTGCGGCCAGGACTCTCCCTGTTGCTCTCTGGTCCTTACTCTGTGAGCGGTGAACACGATGAACACAGACTAAAGGCGGCTCCAGATCCGAGACTTACATTTGCCTCATACCCCAAAACCTGGACAGATAACTTCGCCCCTCTCTGTCTCCTCATCTGTAAAGCAGTCCATAGCATTGGAGTGAATGTTATCTCAGTCACAGCACAGCACAGCAAGGAATCAGCAAACCCGAAGACTGGTATTGCAGCCTTGCCCTCCTGGTCCCAGCCCATGCCACATCCAATGAGGGGCAGTGTGGCCCTAGAGCTTTGCCCCAACCCTGCCACTTCCTGACGGTGCCACCCTGGGCCTGTAACATGACCTCACTCCCCTAGATTTCCTCTTCTGTAAAGAGGGATCCAGTGGGCCTGTTTCTCAGAGGCAGAAACAGTGTGCCTGTAGAAGGCCTAGCCCTCGTCTGGGCAGAGCCAGTGCTGTCCTTCCTTTCCCTTCCTCCTGAAGCCCACCTCACAGCACACTTCTACCAAGGCCCCTTGTGTGCTGAGCCAGTACCGGCTCACAGTTCCTGGTCTGTGTACCTGGTAGGAGACCTGGTGAGTGTGCACCTGCCAGAGGTGCCTTGGAGGGAAGGGGCTACCTGAGTCCATTTGTGCTGCAGTAACAAAATACCACAAAGTGGGTAATGAATAAAGAGCAGAAGCTGTTATGAAAGCTGTGAGACAGCTGTCAGTAGCCAGCAACTCTTTGCCTGGTGAAGGCTGCTCTATGCTTTTAAGACGGTGCCCCTTGCTATGTCCTCACTTGGAGGAAGGACATAAGGACCCAGACAGTCCCCAGAGCATTTATAAGGCATCATTCATGGGGGCTCTATCCAGTGATTTAGTCTCTTCCTAAAGGCCCCTGCTGGATAACACCACATTAAATTTTAAGTTGAAATGAATGAATTTGGGGTGACACATTCAGATCATAGCAGAGACCCAGCAGGAATTTTTATCTGGAAACCAGGGGGACAGAATCTGTGTCTAGGTCACAGTGGTTCTCAACCTGCCTAATGCCACAAACCTTTAATACAGTCCAAAGGGGTTGCAACCCACAGGTTGAGAACCACCAGTCTGAGAGGTCAAGTTTCTCACCCAGGCCTTATCATGGCTTTGCTCCTGAGACTCCTGAGGGAGGGAACAAGCGTCCCTTCCCAGGAGGGCAGCAATAGGAAGGGGTCCTTGAGTGAATTCTGAGAAACTCTGGGGGTAATCCTAGTTACATACAGCAGGTGCCCTGGGAAAGGAAGCTGAGCGGCCACTGCTTGGTGAGACCCTAGGCAGCACCGCCTGTGGCTGGGGCAGGGCAGGGAGTCCCTGCGAGCCTCCCCAGTCACATGCTCGGGAGCTTACTGAGCATCCACTGTGTGCCAGGCGCTCTTGGGTCCTGGGAATTCAAGAACACTGACAGTCCTGCCTCAGATGGCTGAGCTCCTGGTTGGAGAGAGTTAGAGTGCAGTAGTTATAGGTCACAATGCTGCATAGCGGAGAGTGTTTTGAGGAACAATGAAGCAAGACGGGGGTCTGGAAAGGAGGGTTGGGTCATTCTGAGAGAGTGACCTTTACGCCAAAATGAAGGGGAATGAGAAGGAGGTGGCACAGATGTCTCTAGAGGAGTGTTCCAGGAAGAGGGAGCAGCACGTGCAAAACCCTGAGGCACAAGGTCGGGGTGGGGGGCCATGAAGGCAGTGCAGAGAAGGTGAGGAGCATGGGGTCAGAGAAGCAAGAGGGCCCATGTGGCTGGTGACCTTCAAGGCTGTGGGGAGCATTTGTAAGGATTTGGCTTTACTCGGCATGACTTAGAAAGTCACAGTGGGCTTTGAATAGACGAATAACAGGATAGCTCTAGTTTGTCTCCTGAGAATAATCTTAAGGGGACAGGGTAGTACCCGGGAAACCAGTCGAGAAGGTACTGCAGTAATTCAAGCAGGGTGGGAGCCCCTGGGAGCCTCCCCATTCACCTCCTGGCTCCCTGCACCAAAATGGCAGCAGTAGAAGTGGTGACAAGTGCTATGACTCAGAATATCTTTCAAGGACAACATCACAGGATTTCTAGATAGAGCAGACGTGTGCGCAGGAAGACCTCAGCCAGTATCTAAGTGTTCTAGTTGGCCTAAGCAGGCAGAAGGCTGGGGTACCGCCAATGGGGTAGATGAGAGCAGGCGTGGTGGGGGGGAGGGGCGCCAGGGGAGCAGCTCCGCGTGGACTTGGTGAGTCAGATGCCCATTCAGTGTGCAGGTGGAGGGCCAGGGGTGTTGAGTGCAAAGTTGGATAGATCTTGTTTCTTCTTCAAAACCACATGTGGGTGCACTTCACGGTATTACAGATGAGGAAACTGATGCTCCTGGATTGAAGTTCTGTCTTAGCTGGCACATCTCAAGTGTTGGCTCAGCAGGTGAGTGACGGAGCCAGGGTTTGAATCCCACACAACTGACCACAAAGCCATATCCTCCCCGTCCTGCACACTACTCAGGAAATCTTTATTGACAGATATTATAGAAGGTACACATCTTGGTCCTAAGCACTCCCAGGTAAGTGACAAAAAACAATTACAATAATAAAGACTGCACTTCCCCATCTTTACAGGTGTGAAGCTCATTTATTGATGACACATGAGAGTGTGTCATGAAGAGCCAGCATTGCATGTGGTGCTTGGTCCAAAAGTATTGACGTGTGAATGAGGAGGCTATACACAAAAGTTCTATTTGGAGATGGTTTCACGGTTTACTGATATTCTACTTGATGTTTTTTTGTCTCTGCCTTTCCACAGAAAAGTCTGGACACCTACTGTTTCCTCGTCTTTGCTACAATTTGTATCACAGGTGCTGTCTACCTTTATTTTGTCCTGCCTGAGACCAAAAACAAAACTCATGCAGAAATCAGCCAAGCATTTGCCAAAAGAAACAAAGCACATCCACCAGAGGAAAAAATCGACTCAGCGGTTACTGATGATAAGATGAATGGAGGGCCTGAACCAGAGTCCTCCTCTACATTGGACAATCACGTCCCAAACAAGGTTATCTAAATGGGTGACATCACCATTTCAGGAAACCAAAGCTTCCCCATTTTCAAGAGGCTTAAACTGATTGAAGCCAGTCTTATATTATTCAGGATTTAAAAATAAACCTGCGCCAATGTATTACCAAATCATTTTGGCTTTATTTACAGCTAAGTCTCCCAGACTCTTCAAGAAGCCTGAAAGAATTCCCCCGTGTTTCAGTAAACACAGCATTCCTCTGTACTGACTATGACCTGCCCATTTCATGACTTGACCATGGTTTCAAAATGAGCTTGGAACAATAGCATTAATATTTGAACACTTTCTCAAAGAAAACTAATTTAATCTGATACGGGACCAATGGACTAGAAATCACAGACTGAGGTTGTAGTCCCAACCTCATAATAAGCAGCCTTGACCTGCCCTCAGCCTGGATCCTGGTGCTTCCATGACCCCTGGGTTTGGCCCTGGAAATAGACTGTCAGGATTCAGTGGAGAGACTCTTCATGCCAACTAATAAATACCTGCTACCAACTTTTGGTTCTGCCTTGTGGGTCTAGGTCTTGCCCTTCCCAGGCTGTGTCTAAGGCATGGGCTCAGTACTTCCAGGGCAGACACAGTGTTCACCTCTGACCGTGAGACCCCCGTGTGCTCACAGACAACATGCAGGAGACCAGTGTCTGGAAGACCTGGAGAAACAACTTTACCAGAACTGGGGCAGGGACTGCAAACTGAATTCTATCCAAATGAAAATATTGAGAATGATTCTGAAGCTAAACCTAGGGTTCATGGGAAAAACCTTTGGAATTAATTGGGGATGTCTGCCACAGGTGTGGAAATGCAAGTATCAACATGTGTACCTCATGTTTGCCACGTCTAGAAGAGCTTCATCTGAAAATGTAATGAGCCACCTTGAAAGATGGGGAGTGCACCATCACTTAAAGTGCCCAAGCAAAGGCTGAGTGATTACTCATCTTGACTGTCCTTAAGGAAATCTAAGTGTCAGTTGTGTAGGAAGCTGTTTAGAATAGCTATGTGTAAGGGCTCTGGCTAAGCCTTACATGCTAGAGTTGTCTTGGCTGGAGCGATTTGCAGCCTGCCATAGGAACGCACAGCTTGTTGTTTGGCCAATTCCCTATACCTACCTCCAGAATGAAATACACTCACAGTGCCCATAAGTAAATGAAAATGCACCTGAATTAGCACTGAATTTCATATGTCATAGAAGGAGAAGAACCAGAGAGGAAAGACTCTGGACCTTCCAGCAGTACTAGAATCTTTTCAGCTGTAACCCCTTGGGTTTTCTCTAATCCTTCTTGAAAAAGGCAGCCTTCGCCTGAACCTGAGTTCTGAGTTTCCTATCCTGCTGAATATTTCTTCATCACTGGATCTCTCCTTTGGTTAATTGCCACTCAGTGCACCATGACATCCAGCTTTGGTTTGACTGGAGAATGTGGACAGTGTTTTGTCAGTATGGAGAGAAAGTGACATGTGGGTACCAAGAGTGCCTGAGACCAAAAGAGCCAAATAAAGTATAAAAGAGAAAGCTTTGCTTTGGGGTTTTCTATTTTGCTTGGTGACTTGCATATTTAGACCATAAATATTAGGTACCTACCATGGATCAAGTACTAGTTAGGCAGTAAAGATACATCAGTAAACAAGAAAATACACTTCCCTTCCTGCAGACAAACCCATGTCTACCAGAGAAGATGGCGAATTGAAGCATTACAGTAGGGTGCCATCAGTACTGGGCTGGGAGGAAGCAGTGGCACAGGAGGACACAGCAGGAACATCTAGGGCAAGAAGAGAAAATCAGGAGAGCCTTCCCAAACAGGACACAGAAATAGGATAGGGAATAACATGATTATTGGGTAATAGGCCAGGAATTATTCTTACATCTTATTACATTTGAAAAGATAGAAGAGCCACTGTCTTGGTTCATTTTCTGGAGCTTATAGCAGAAAACATGTAACTAGGTAATTCATCAAGAAAAGGAGTTCCTTCTGACTGTTGCAGAGGCTGCAAAGTCCAAGGTAGAGGGGCACATCTGGGCAGAACCTTCTTGGCTGGTGGGGACCCTTCAGAGTCCCAAGGTGGCAAAAGGCAGCCCTACAGCAACAGGGCCGAGTGTGGTCATTCAGGTCTCTCTTCTTCTTCCTATAAAGCCACCAGTCCCCCTCCCATAACTCATTAATGTGTTAACCTATTAATCTATGAATAATTAATCCCCCCTGAATCAACTTTCTCTTAGAGACTCCACCTTTCAGTTCTGCCACATTGAGCATTAAGTTTCAACATGAGTTTTGGAGGGGACATTCAAACCATAAGAACCATACTAGGGGGATTTTTGAAAAATTAAACAATAAGACACCCATGATCTCACATGCTTTATGCTCCCTAACACTATCATTTTAACCTTTATATAACTCTGTTCATTTTTGGCCTATTATTTATCCAGTTGTCATCACAAAGTGCATAAAACACAATTGCAATCATCTTGTCTTTTATCTTCTATTTTTTCTACTTTGTATTAAATCAAATGCATTTTCTATATTCCAAATCCCTTTATTAATATTCTGATATACACTGCATGGATTCTTTATGTATAAAATTGTTTTTCAGATATTAATAGATAATGAGGCATGGTAAGTCAGAGAAACACATTCCCAAGAGCTTTGCTACCCAGTCTCTAGTGCTTTACTGGCAGGCACCAACCTATTACAGCCCCCTGTGTTTGTCCAGTCCCTAAAAGAATCTCTAGTCAAATTAATAGGCCTATTCCTTTATTTGCAAGTCATGGAGGCTGACATTTCTTCTTTTCAGCTTCACTGAAAGAAAAGTAACTTTTCCAGCTTCTGGCTCTGGCTTGGTGAAGTGAGCACACTCCTTATTTCTCTCACTGATTATTACTAAAAATCCTGAACAGAATCATGACATACATACACGAGGACTGTGAAAAATAAATTATAGCAGGCAAATTGGAAAGGAAAATCGAAACTCAAAGAACAGCTAATGTAGTGGCAAAATCTTCTGTATTTTCTCCCTCTCATATCTCCTGGCTCCAGGAAAGACCAATTTCCAAAACTGTGCAACACACATCAACAGAAAAAGCTCCAAGAGAAATCCCCTTTCTGTTCCTGTCCACAGTGACAGGAAAAGGTGATCTTGTGGGGGAAAGAGTGTGAGAGGAGGGGGAAAAAATACTTGAGATAATATTTGAAGACTTCCAAAATGTGATGAAATATACAAATTTAGAATTTAGGAAGTTCCATGAATCCTAAAGAGGAAAAATTCAAATAAAACCATTCCAGACACATTGCAATTAAACTGATGATAATCAAATATGAAAGAAAAACTCTTGAAAGGGGTCCGAGAAAATCAACACACATTACATATTTGCACATGATTTGGATGACTGCAGAATTTTCATCAGAAACCATGTAAGCCAGAAGAGACTGAATGTATATTTCAATTTTTTTTTAATGCTAAAAGAGAGAACTGTCATTCCAGTTTGAATTTTTTAAAGGCTCATGGATATGCTGTTTATAAGAAACCCACATTAAATGTAATAATATAGATAGATTGAAAGTAAAGGAGAGACAAAAGATACAGCATGCAAACATGCCTGAAAAGAAAGTTGGCACGGCTACTTTAATAGTAGAAAGAGCAGACATTGGAACTAGAAAAATTACTCATGATAAAGAAGGAAATTATATTGTTATAAATAGGTTAATTCTCCAAAAACATACAAATCTCCTAAATGTGCATATACCTCAAAGAAAATTTCAAAACACATGAAGTAAAAGCAGGTAGAACAGAAAAGAAAACTAGTCAGGGGTACAATAGAAAACTAGACAGGTGTACAATTATACTTTGATACTTCAATGCTCCACTCGCAGCTATGAATAGAACAAATAAAAAATACCCAAAATATAGAAGACTCAAACAATACTATCAAGAATTTGACCTGATTGACATCTATAGAACACTTTGTTATCAACAGCAAAATACATTTTCTTTTTAAATGCATTTGAAACACCCAACAAGGCCTTTTTATTGTGGCAGATGGCCACAATCTGGCTTTGTAAATGTTTTTCATCTGCAAACCTGTCTTTCTCTCCCTCAATAAATTTTGTTTAACATTTGAAAAAAAAGAAACATTCAACAAAATAGACCATACAGTGGTAAAAACAAACCTTCACAAATTCAAAATATTAAAATTATAATATTATAATTATAATACATATAAAAGTATGTTCTCTGACCATATAGAAATCAATGACAGAAAGTTATCTGGAAAATTCCCAAATTGGGGGACTTTAAAGCACATTTCTAAATAACCTATGAGTCAAAAAGAACATCTCAGAGGAAATAATAAAATATTTTGAATTTAATTAAAATTAAAATACTATAGACCAAATTTTATGGATGCTGGTAAAGCAACACCTAACAGAAATTGTATAGCGTTACATGCTCTATGCTAGAAAGCTCTCAAATAAACAATCTAAGATTTGACCTTAAGGCTGGGTGCAGTGACTCACGCCTGTAATCCTAGCACTCTGGGAGGCCAAGGTAGGTGGATTCCTTGAGCTCAGGAGTTCAAGACCATCATGAGGAAGAGTGGAACCCCCTCTCTAAAAAATAGCCAGGCATTGTGGAGGGCACCTATAGTCCTAGCTACCTGAGAGGCTGAGGTAAGAGGATCACTTGAGCCCAAGAGTTTGAGGTTTCTGTGATCCATGATGCTATGGCACTCTACCAAGGGTGATAAAGTGATACTCTGTCTCAAAAAAAAAAAGATTTGACCTTAAGAAACTAGAAAAAGAAGAGCAAACTAAATAAAAATCAAGGAAGCACAAGGAAGAAAATAATAAATATAAGAATAGAAATAAATGAAATTTAAAGAAAAAGAAAACTAAAAGAAAATCAATAAAAACCAAAGGTTTTTTGTTTCAAAGATCAATAAAATTGATAAAGCTCTATCTAGGCTAATTAAAAGAGGAAGTAGGGGGGAAAGGGTTGGAGAGAAGGAAGGAAGAGGAAGAGAGTGAGAGAGGGAGAGAGAAAGGGGAAAAAAGGGAAGGAGGGCATGAGAGAGACAGAGAGAAAGGAGGGACACAAATTACCAAAAACAGTAGTGAAGGAAGTGATATGTCTACAGATCCTACAGACTTTAGAAAGGTAATAAGGAAATACCATTAATAACTCTGGCTATAAATTCAATGGCTTAAATGAAATGAGCAATTTTTTTTTTGCTCATTACTAACTTTGACTTAAAGTCACTTAAGAAAAAAATAGATAATCTAAATAGTCCCATATCCATTTAAATAAACTGAATTCATGGCTAAAACTTTCCAACAAAGAAAATTCCAGGTCTCAATGGTTTCACTGGAAAATTCTACCAAATACTGAAGGGAAAAAAAATCATATTATATTCCATATAGAAAGTGCAAAAGGAGGACAACACTTCCTAACTCATTTTATGAAATCCGATGACAAAATCAGACAAAAACAATATAAGAAAATAAAACTGCAGACCAATATCCCTCATGAACATAGGTACAAAATTTCTCATCAAAAAATTAGCAAATAGGCTTGGCACCTGTGCTCAGCGGTTAGGGCACCAGCCACATACACTGGAGCTGCCCACATTTGCTGAGACCTGACCACTCTCCTCCCTTCTATCTGCTTTCTGTGCCAATCTTCCAGACAAATTACCTGCCCCCAAACCCTGTCTCAATCTGCAAGTTTTTTGAAACCCTGTCTCAAAAAACAATGACAACTGTTACAAAAAATAGCCGGGCATTGTGGTGGGCACCTATAGTCCCAGCTATTTGGGAGGCTGAGGCAAGAGAATCACTTAAGACCAAGAGTTGCAGATTGCTGTGAACTATGATGCCATGGCACTCTACCCAGGGTGACATAGTGAGATAGTGAGACCGTGTCTGAAAAAAAAAATAGCAAATATCACAACCAAATGGAGAAATGCAAGGCTGGTTTCATATCCTAAAGTCAATCAATGTAATTCCTCATATTACCTGACTAAAGGGAAAAAATACAATCTTATTATTACACACGGTTATGGGACAAACATTTAACAAAATCCAATTATGTTAAAAACCCTCACCAAACTAGAAATAGAGAGAAATTTTTTTAACCTGAAAAAGAGCATCTAAAACATTTGAAAAAAAAAGAGATGGGAAAAAAATAAAGTAAAATATATATATAGCTAATATGATATTTAGAGCTGCAATACTAAATTCCTTTTTCCTAAGGTCAGGATAAAAGTAAGGATATTTTCTCTCATCACCTCTCTTCATCGTCATCCTGGAAGTTCAAGCCAATGCAACAAGACAAGAAAAATAAATAAAAGATACAGATTGAAAAGGAAACAATAGGCTCGGCACCTGTGGCTCAATTAGCTAAGGTGCCAGCCACATACACCTAAGGTGGCGGGTTCCAATCCCCAGCCCTGGCCCGCCAAACAACAATGATGGCTGCAACCAAAAAATGGCCGGGCATTGTGGCGGGCACCTGTGGTTCCAGCTACTTGGGAGGCAGAGGCTGGAGACTCACTTGAGCCCAGGAGTTGGAGGTTGCTGTGAGCTGTGATGCCATGGCACTCTACCCAGGGGGATAGCTTGAGACTCTGTCTCAAAAAAAAAAAAAAAAGAAAAGGAAACAATAAAACTGCCTCTATTCACAGGTTACATTATTGTCTACCATGTTTCCCCCAAAATAAGACACTGTCTTATATTTATTTTTTCTCAAGAAGACACACTAGGGTTTATTTTCAGGGGATGTCTTATTTTTATTAAGTATAATACAACAATCTACATTTATTCAAATACAGTTAAGCAATCTTCTTCTGGAACATCATCATAACTCTCCAGACCTGGAATTCCATCCTGAATTTCTTGCAATTCCATTTCCTTTAGAACCATTGGCCCCAATCTTTTATGCCGAGTAATACAGCTCTCATTAAACAAGGAGGTCTTATCCATGTAACCTGCTCGGAGTGCATTGGTATCAACACTGTCAGTGATTTTATTCCATGAATTCTTCACCCAAATCATGACCTCTTGTAGGCTAGGCTTCACAAAGTTTCCATGCTGATTTCTTGTCATTCTATCTTCAATGTAGTCATTAATTTCCATATGCAAATGGTCTTTGAATGGCTTGTTTATTGCAATATCAAGAGTCTGCAGATAGGCAGTCATTCCTGTGGGAATCATTATTTGATCTATTTTTCTCTCTGCAAGGAAGTTCTTCATGTCTTTAGCAGGGTGAGTGTTGGCTGAATCCCCTCTTTGGTCACCTCGCAAAACAAGTGGCAG
>CAUYQV010010013.1:0-19072 GCA_963574575.1 Galagoides demidoff
AGGAGGGACTTGCCTTGTTCCTGGAGTCAACTGGGGGGGGGGAGAAGGGAGGAGGAGAGAAATGGGCTGGAGAGGGTGGGGGGAACAGGTGAGGGCTGGGGAACAGGAGTGGGCAGGGGAAAGAGGGCTGGGTTACAACAATTCCTGGCTAATTTTTCTGTTTTTGTAGAGATGTTGTCTCACAGTGCTGAGGCTCCGTAACTAGCTAGTTTTCTTTTCTTTCTTTTTTTTTTTTTTTGAGATAGTTTCTTTATGTCAGTAGAGTACTGTGCTGTCACAGCTCATAGCAACCTCAAACTTGGGCTTAAGCGGTTCTCTTGCCTCAGTCTCCCAAGTAACTGGAACTGCAGGCTCCTGGGTATTTTTTTGTTGTAGTTGTCATTGTTTAGCAGTTCTGGGCCAGGCTCGAACCCGCTGACCTCAGTGTATGTGGCCAGCACCCTAGACACTGAGCAAAAGTCTTTTTTCTTTTTTTTTTAATAACATTTGTATGGAAACATTTTTGTATTATTCTTTATTTCTGCAACTCTGTCTTGTACAGCTTCCTCCTCTCTGGTACAAAGATTCTAATCACCTTTTTTTTTGTTTGTTTGTTTTTTGAGACGGAGCCTCAAGCTATCTCCCTGGGTAGAGTGCCATGGCATCACAGCTCACAGCAATCTCCAACTCCTGGGCTCAAGCGAGTCTCCTGCCTCCGCCTCCCAAGTAGCTGGGACCACAGGCGCCCGCCGCAACGCCCGGCCATTTTTTGGTTGCAGCCATCATTGTTGTTTGGTGGGCCCGGGCTGGGGATTCGAACCCGCCACCTTAGGTGTATATGGCTGGCGCCTTAGCCGATTGAGCCACAGGTGCCGAGCCCTAATCACCTTTTTAAACTCTAGTCTTTGACTCGCAGTCTTCCTCTCTCCTTCCTTTTCTCTATGTTACAGAGTGGAAACTGCCTCCAGGAAGTAAGCTGAGATGATATATGGGTCACTTTATTTGTTTTCTTCTCTCAGGGATCTCCCTCCTACTCTCCCAATGTCTGAAAACAATTGTTTTATCTATTGTTAGGTTGTTTTGTGGTTTAAGGTGGGAGGAAGAATCTGGTCCTTGTTAACTTTTTTTTTTCTTGAGACGGAGCCTCAAGCTATCCCCCTGGGTAGAGTGCCGTGGCATCATAGCTCATAGCAACCTCCAACTCCTGGGCTCAAGCGAGTCTCCTGCCTCCGCCTCCCAAGTAGCTGGGACCACAGGCATCCGCCACAATGCCCGGCCTTTTTTTTTTGGTTGCAGCCATCATTGTTGTTTGGTGGGCCCGAGCTGGGGATTCGAACCCACCACTTTAGGTGTACGTGGCTGGTGCCTTAGCCGATTGAGCCATAGGCGCCGAACCGGTCCTTGTTAACTTTATCTTGGCCCTTTTGGAATTCTATATAGTGCCTGTGGACATTATCTGTAACACTGAGGAAATCTTTCCCGAATGGCTTTTTTGGGGGGGTGGTTCAGAATGGCTTGCCCAAGGCAAAACATGGCTCTTGGCAGTGGCTCCTGATAGGTGAGCATGGGAACAGCGTGATATCCTTCTCCTGTCACTTGGGGAGCT
This sequence comes from Galagoides demidoff, assembly GCA_963574575.1. Lineage (NCBI taxonomy): Eukaryota > Metazoa > Chordata > Mammalia > Primates > Galagidae > Galagoides > Galagoides demidoff. The sequence continues at coordinate 1,586 of CAUYQV010010013.1, forward strand.
TCTTCGGTTGCCATTCCATAATGAGTGACATTTTGGTCCTCCTCTTCAGCTCGATCCACACTGGCCATTGACTGGGACAGTGAGACCCGGAGACTTTACTATGATGAGCAAGAATCTGAGGTAGGTCACTCAGGGTTCCTCGTCAGTGGGTTGTGCTGGCTTTTGTTCTGGATTTGTATTAGAATCATTTTCACTAATTGAAGAACAATTTAATAAGTTACAACTAACACTGAGAATAAGGCTTGGCTCCTGTAGCTCAGCAGCTAGGGCCCTGGCTACATACTCCAGAGCTGGTGGGTTTGAACCTGCCCCAAGCCTGCCAAACAACAATGACAATCATAATAAACAACAACAAAAATAGCCGAGCATTTTGGTGGGCGCCTGTAGTCCTAGTCACTTGGGAGGCTAAGGCAAGAGAATCGCTTAAGCCCAAGAGTTTGAGGTTGCTGTGAGTTGTGATGCCATGGCACTCTACCAAGGGCAACACAGTAGACATAGTAAGACTCTGTATCAAAAAAATAAATAAATAAAGAAGAAGAAGACTTTTTTTTTTGTAGAGACAGAGTCTTACTTTATTGTCCCTAGTAGAGTGCTGTGGCACCACACTGCTCACAGCAACCTCCAACTCCTGGGCTCAGGCGATTTTCTTGCCTCAGCCTCCCAAGTAGCTGGGACTACAGGCACCTGCCACAACGCCCAGGTATTTTTGTTGTTGTTGTTGCAGTTTGGCCAGGGCCGGGTTCAAACCTGCCACCCTCAGAGTTTATGGCTGGCACCCTATTCACTGAGCTATGGATGCCGCCCAATATCCCATTTTTATTAAAAATAGAAAAGTTAGCCCAGGATGGTGTTAGGTACCTCACAGAACTCTAGCTTGGGGGAAGAGAGTGAGAGACGGTTTCTCAAAAACAAAACAAAACAAAAAACGTTTAAGATTTTTAGTCCGGCATGCTGGCTCATGCTGGACTAAATCCAGCACTTAATGGACTTTATCCCAGCACTTGTGAGGTTGAGGCAGGTGGATTGCATGAGCTCATGAGTTCAGGACCAACCTGAGCAAGAGCCAAACCCCATCTTTAAAAAATAAGCTGGTGTTATGGTGGGTGCCTGTAGTCTGAGCTACCTGGAAGACTGAGGCAAGAGAATCTCTTGAATCCAAGAGTTTGAGATTGCTGTGATCTGCTATGCCATGGCACTTAACCCAGGGTGACCAAGTGAGACCCTGTCTTTAAAAAAAAAAAAAAAGGCCTGGTGTGGTGGCTCATGCCTATAATTCTAGCACTGTGGGAGGCTGAGGCTGATGGATCGTCTGAGCTCATGAGTTGGAGAACAGCCTGAGTGAGATGAAGACCCTGTTTCTTTAAAAAAAAAAAAAAAGAACTACCTGGCCCTTATGGTTGGTGCCTATAGTCCTATCTACTCAGGAGGCTGAGGCAAGAGAATCGCTTGAACCCAAGAATTTGAGTTTGCTGTGAGCTATGATGCCATAGCACTCTACTGGGGGTGACAAAGTAAGACTGTCTCTAAAAAAAGAAAAAAAAAGATTATTTTCAGAGTCTCCAGAAAATACACTGTATTTCAAGCAGGAGAGCTTCTATAGCCCTCTGTGTGTTGATCCAGCAAGATCTGTTTGTCCAAAACTCAGTGCTTTGTTTCTCACAGATTTATGAGAAGCATGTGAGCATGTTACATCCTCAAAAGAAGAAGAAGACCACAGTGGCCTTGAGGGATTGCATCGAGCTCTTCACCACTATGGAGACCCTTGGGGAGCATGACCCCTGGTATGCAGCTCCCCACTCTTTTTAGAGGCACATGTCACCAGGACTGTGAGATCTGCTAGGGCTATCTGTACATGCAAAAACCCTTTGTATGTGGGACTTTACCTAACAAATGCAATCAATGTAACCTTTTTTTTTGTACATCAATGAATCCCCAACAATACGGGAAACAAACAAAAAAAAAACCTTTATATTTGGACATCTCATTTTTTTCACATGGCCAAACTTACAACATAAGTCTCTATGTGAATTCTGGTTTCCAGACCTAGAAAGCCATCACCTTGTTTTTGAAGGCAGGCCCCTGCGCTGAAATAGTGGCATTGAGAGCTGCCTGAAGGAATGGAAGCTATGGTAGGACTGAGTGCCCAGGTGACACTAGCTGTCTGCCTTCCTGGCTAAGTGTTGGCTTTTCTTTTCTCTTCAGGTATTGTCCCAACTGTAAGAAGCATCAGCAGGCCACAAAAAAGTTTGACCTATGGTCCTTGCCCAAGATCCTGGTGGTCCACCTCAAACGTTTCTCTTACAACAGATACTGGAGGGATAAGCTTGACACAGTTGTGGAATTCCCAGTCAGGTGGGTTCCTGTGACTGCAGTGTTAGGAAAACTGGACTGAGAGGCAGAAAATCTGGACTGATTGGCTGAGAGGTTTACCACAAAACACTTTCCCAAATTAGGATATGTGTTGTTGAGCTCTGAGGGGTCACCTCTTGACTGTTCTCCCCCCTTCCCCTCCTTCCTCCCGTCTTTGGGGCAAAAGACTCTCTAGCAGAAGTACTACCCAGGCTCAGGGTACTGCTTGTCCTCTGCCATTTCTGCTGCTTCTCTTCAGTCCCTCATGCCAAGTAACTGTCCCTCATTGCTTGTAGGAGGCGTGGCCTCAGTATGGTGCTTCTCTAGCAGGGGGCAAACCACCCAGAGAGGAGGCTCCAAGGAGAATCATGTTATTGGGGGCTGCAGGTGGGGGTGCAGACCTGTCATGGTCCTATTCCTGGGGTGGGGACTGAGACTGTCTGCTCATACTCTTCCAGGCCCCAAATGTAATTGAGACATGGAAGTAAGTCAGTAGATAGGTGCTCCCCATAAAAACGCAGATTTTGAAATGCTTTGTTGGGGGAGTGGATAGATCTATGAAGTATAGTTGTGTCAGTGAGAGAATCTAGGTGGTGGGTAATATTAGTATTTGTGGTAAAATTCTTTTAACTTTTCTGTGTGCTTGAAATTTTTAAAACAAAATGTTAGGCAGGGCATGGTGGCTCACACCTATAATCCTAGCAACTCTGGAAGGCTGAGGTGGGTGGATCGCCAGAGTTTAGGAGTTCAAGACCAACCTGAGTAAGAGTGAGACCCCATCTCTACTAAAAATAGAAAAAACTAGCTGGGTTTTGTGACAGATGCCTATAGTCCCAGTTACATGGGAGGCTGAGATAAGAGGATCACTTGAGCCTAGGAGTTGGAGGTTACTGTGAACTATGACAGCACAGCGCTCAACACCAGGACAATAGAGTGAGACTCTGTCTGAAAAATAAATAAATAAACTAAAATCAATCAATAAAGCAAAAAATCCAACAACAAAACCCCAAAATGTTGGAGGGAAAGGTTTTTGGGGCCTGTTTTGGGATTTAGTTTAAATTACTGTGGTACAATTATACTTCTGTTAGGAATAGATTTCTGCATAGTTATTGAAGCCTTCTTTGTCTGTCTTCAGACCATTTTCTCGTCATTTATTCTGGCCTGAATATGTCAGTGATTAAAACACAGACCCTATTTAAAAAATAAAAAACACAGACCCTAGGATCCCTTCTATCATTTATTCATTCTAAGATAGTTGGAGTGCCTCCTTGTATTCTGGCCCTAAGCATAAAAGTGGTTGCTGAGTTACTCTAACTCCTTTCTCTGCATTTAACATATTTAAGACCTATTTTTGTTTTTTTGTGCTAGAGCGTTGAACATGTCTGAGTTTGTCTGTGACCTGTCAGCAAGGCCTTACCTGTACGACCTCATTGCTGTGTCCAACCATTACGGAGCCATGGGGGTTGGACACTGTAAGTATTGGTATTTACTTCTGTGATATTGAAATGCCCTTGGCCACTCATCTCTTACTGGTCTTTCCCTGTGTGCCAGGCATTGCCCTAAGCACTTATTCAGTTCCATAGGCATTAGGGTTCCGACTTTTTTTTTTTTTTTTGAGACAGAGTCTTACTATGTCAGCCTCAGCAGAGTGCCATGGTGTCACAGCTCATACAACCTCGAACTCTTGGGCTTAAACAATTCTCTTGCCTCAACTGCCAGGTAGCTGGGACTACAGGTGCCCAGCACAAGGCCTGGCTATTTTTTGGCTGCAGTTGTCATTGTTGTTTGGCAAAGCTTTAGACTTTTTGATACTGCTTCTCCTCTTTTTAAATTTTCATATTCTTTAATTCAGTAATCCTACCTCTGGGAATCTAAATGTGAAAAGCATTGAAAAGAATCTAACAGTATTGGTGACCAACAGTTGGCAATCCTGTCCCATCTACTTGGTGGAAAAATATATAGTCATATCAAAATAAAATGAGTAATAATGTTGGGAGATTCCCATGGTATGGTAAGGGAAACCAAATTGTATCATCTGTAATGAGCAAAGTTGGCCAGGTGTGATGGCTCACACCTGTAATCCTAGCACTCTGGGAGACTGAGTCAGGCAGGTTGCTTGAGCTCAAGAAAGAGTTCAAGACCAGCCTGAGCAAGAGTGAGACTCAGTCTCCACAAAAAATAGAAAAAGTAGGTGAAAAACAAGCCAGATATTGTGGTAGATATGAGCACAATAGTCCCAGCCATTCAGGAAGCTAAGGCATAAGGGATCGCCTGAGCCCAAGAGTTTGAGGTTGCATGAGCTATGATGCAATGGCACTCTGCCCAGGGTGAGAATCTGATTCAAAAATAAGATCAAAAAAAAGAAGAAAGTAACTTCTGGGGTGGGATGGGGTGGACCTGGAAGAAGAGACTCCAAAATGTTTACTTCTTTGTATTTGCTCTACTTTATTTTCCAAAATTTCCATAACATGAAGGTTTATTTTTATAATGAAAAGACCTGGTGCATTTTGTTACTTGTTCATGGAAAAGTGCTAATGATGTTGGAGTAAGGATCTGGCTTTGCTCATATCTCCTCTACTGTATCTGCTTTGGCCTAACTGTCACCATATCCTCTTTTTGGATGCCTAGAGGTGACATGTCTGGGAAGTGGCAATTTCATTTGTATCTGCAGTGAATTATGGAACTGTCCTAATTCCCTGTTTTAGCCCTTGTGCTAATTAATTAGCTTTTTCTGTTGGCCCAATGGCCTGCTCTCCTGTCTTCCATTTATTTTATTTTATTTTATTTTTATTTTTTTTTGAGACAGAGCCTCAAGCTGTCGCCCTGGGTAGAGTGCTGTGGCATCACAGCTCACAGCAACCTCCAACTCCTGGGCTCAAGTGATTCTCCTGCCTCCGCCTCCCAAGTAGCTGGGACTACAAGTGCCCACCACAACGTCCAGCTATTTTTTGATTGCAGCTGTCATTGTTTGGCGGGCCCAGGCTAGATTCGAACCTGCCAGCTCAGGTGTATGTGGCTGGTGCCTTAGCTGCTTGAGCCACAGGCGCTGAGTATATTTTATTTTATTTTTTATCGTTTGGGGTTCATTGAGAGTACAAAGAGTTAGGTTACACTTGTTAGGTAAAGTCCCTCTTATAATTGTGTCCTGTCCCCAAGAGGTGTGCCATATACGGTGACCTGTCCCCCATCCCCCTCCTTCCTCTACCTTCCATTGAATGTATCACTGCCTGGCTCCAGATGGCTATTCTGTCTACAGCTATTATATTTACTTTCCATGCTATCTGGAAAGGGGAAAAAAGAGAACCTTCCCCTTAAACAGACCTCCCAGAGATCCCCTCAGCTCCTCTGCATACATCTCATTGGCTGTAAAGTTGGTTACCTGGCAACATACAGCTGCAGGAGAGGCTGGGAAATAAAAAATGATCTCTGTATGAAAATTGAGGCCCTACTAAAGTGGTTTTTAGTGGTCTGTGTTTCGCTACTTGCTTTTTTTTTTTTCTTGGAGATAAGTCTCATTCTGTTGCCCACATTAGAGTGCTGTGGTGTCGGCCTAGCACACAGCAGCCTCAGACTCCTGAGTTCAAGTGATCCTTCTGTCTCAACCTTCCAAGCAACCCAGCTAGTTTTTCTATTTTTGGTAGAGATAGGGTCTCACTCTTGCTCATGCTCATCTCCAACTTCTGAACTCTAGGGATCATCCTGCCTGTGCCTTCCAGAGTGCTAGGATTACAGGTGTGTGCAACCACAACTGGACTACCATTTGTTTTTTTCTCCCAAATTTGATTTTGATATCTGTGTTGATGTATACTGGTCAAATGTATTAATTGTTTGTTTGTTTGTTTTTTTTGAGTCAGTCTCACTATGTCACCCTGGGTAGAGTGCTGTGGCATCACAGCTCACAGCAACCTCAAACTCTTGGGCTCAAGCAATTCTGTTGCCTCAACCTCCCAAGTAGCTGGGACTATAGGCACCTGCCACAATGCCTGGCTGTTTTTTGTTGCAGTTGTCATTGTTGGTTAGCTGGCCCTGGTCAGGTTTGAACCTGCCACCTTTGGTTTATGTGGCTGGCACCATAACCACTGTGCTATGTCCAGCCTTTATTGTTTTTTTTTTTTTTTTTTGTAGAGACAGAGTCTCACTTTATCGCCTTCGGTATGCCATGGCATCACACAGCTCACAGCAACCTTCACCTCCTGGGCTTAGGTGATTCTCTTGCCTCCCCCTCCCAAGTAGCTGGGACTACAGGCGCCCACCACAAGGCCTGGCTACTTTCTTGTTGCAATTTGGCCAGGGCTGGGTTTTGAACCTGCCACCCTCAGTATATAGGGCCGGTGCCCTACCCACTGAGCCACAGGTACCACCCTATTGGTTTTTCTTAAATAGTTTTTTGTTGTTGTTTGTTTGAGATGGAGCCTAAAGCTATCCTGCTAGGTAGAGTTCTGTGGCATCACAGCTCACAGCAACCTCCAACTCCTGGGCTCAAGCGAGTCTCCTGCCTCCGCCTCCCAAGTAGCTGGGACCATAGGCGCCCGCCACAACGCCCGGCTATTTTTTGGTTGCAGCCGTTGTTGTTTTGGCGGCCCAGGCTGGATTCGAACCCGCCACCTTAGGTGTATGTGGCTGGCGCCTTAGCCACTTGAGCCACAGGTGCCAAGCCTGTCTGTTTTATTTATTATTTGAGATACATTTTCACTGTGTCACCCTCAGTAGAGTGCCATGGCGTTGCAGTTCACAATAACCTTAAGCTCTTGGGCTTAAGAGAGTCTCTTGTCTCAGCCTCCCAAGTAGCTGGGACTACAGTCTTCTGTCACAATGCCCAGCTATTTTTTTGTTGTAATTGTTACTGTTGTTTAGCCTGTGGTTCACCCAGCCTGTGGTTCGAACCTGCCAGCCCTGGTGTATGTGGTTGGCACCAAGCCCAAATATGTTATTATTATTATTATTTTTTTTGAGATAGTCTTAGTATGTCGCCCTCGGTAGAGTGCTGTGGCATCATAGCTCACAGCAACCTCAAACTCTTGGGCTCAAGTGATTCTCTTGCCTCATCCTCCCAAGTAGCTGGGACTATAGTCACCTGTCACAATGCCAGGCTATTTTCTGTTGCAGTTGTCATTGTTGGTTAGCTGGTTGTGGCCAGGTTCAAACCTTCCAACCTTGGTGTATGTGGTTGGCACCATAACCACTGTGCTATGGGAGCTGAACCCTAATATATTAATTTTTAACTGCTTTTTTATTTTAGCACCAACAGATACCACTTGTTCAGATTTCTCAGCCTTAGCTTTGTCATCCATGAGTTTAGGCTGGTTGTGTAAGGGTCCACATTGGGCCAACAATTAGAACTCTTGAGAGCTGCTATTCCTGCTATTATCTCTTTGGTGAGGAAACTGAGGCTAAAATGTTACAAACAGCTTGCCAAAGTCACAAATAAATTGAGACTAGAAACCAGATCATCATTCAACTCTGTAGTTGCTGGGAATCTGGGTGGAGTAGGATTTAAGCATTGCTGCTGGGATTGATGTTATAAACACATCCTGCTTGGAAATACCATAAAATCAAGGTAGGAACCATTGGCTATGGAAAATGTTTGGTCCATTGTGAGGAATTGTTACCTAACCACATACTCTTGACTCACAATTTTGGAAAAAGATAAATTTAAGGCTTTTTGTTCACATTCCACCTATGCAAACCCAGACACCCAATGTTTCCCTAACTACAATGGATCCTGTAGGCTCAGAGTATGGAGAACATTCTGATGATGGTGGTAGCTGTGATGATTGTGCCTAGCTGCAATAGGGGAGATTGACTTTGCATGTGTTTTTGACAGACATTGTTTTGCTTAAATCTTAGAAATCCCAGTTCCTTTTATGGGTCCCTGGCTTTGGACAATCACACATAGCTATCCTAAAGACTGACACTGGATAACTGTTCATTTTCCAAAATTATAGTTTAAATAGCTCCATTCTTAACTTTTTTTTTTTTTTAAACATCTTTATTTATTTGTTTTTTGCAGTTTTTGGCTGGGACCGGGTTTGAACCTGCCACCTCTGGTATATGGGGCCAGTGCCCTACTCCTTGAACCACAGGTGCTGCCCCCATTCTTTTTTTTTTTTTTTTTTTGAGACGGAGCCTTAAGCTATCCCCCTGGGTAGAGTGCCATGGCATCACAGCTCATAGCAACCTCCAACTACTCCTGGGCTCAAGCGAGTCTCCTGCCTCCGCCTCCCAAGCAGCTGGGACCACAGGCACCTGCCACAACGCCCGGCCATTTTTTTTTTTTTTTTTGGTTGCAGCCATCATTGTTTGGCGGGCCCGGGCTGGGGATATGAACCCGCCACCTTAGGTGTACGTGGCTGGAGCCTTAGCCGATTGAGCCACAGGCGCCAAGCCACTGCCCCCGAGCCACTGCCCCCATTCTTAACTCTTTAGAGCCTTTTTGAGAAGGAATAGATAAAGTGTTTTAGTTGTTAAGACAAAAACTATAAATTATTTTTGATTTCAGGGTTTTGTTTTTGAGGGTTTCTTTTTTTGGCTGTTTGTTCAGTGAAAGCCTAATAAGTGGTAAAATTAATTGCCCAGTAACTGCTGGACTATTTTCTTTGTTGACTTGACAGATACTGCATATGCAAAGAACAAACTGAATGGGAAATGGTATTACTTCGATGATAGCAGTGTGTCCCTGGCCTCTGAGGATCAGATAGTGGTGAGTAGCCCTGGATACCTGGTTTTTCCTCTTGCCTTAGCAGATTAAATCTGGGAAGTTTATTGTCTGACTGGTTGGTTATTTCATCATCCTGAGGTGATAGTGAAAGCTAGGTGTGATAGAGTTGGCTGCCATTCCTTCTGATACCCTGTGTAAATGAGAAACTCAGCTTTTCTTAGGGTTCTGTGTCCAGGGCATCCTCTTTCCCCTCATCCCCTGGCGGGGGCAGCACAAGCCAACCTCCATGTAGAGATATATAGGGGAAAATGGCAGCTCCCTGAGAGTTTTTTTTTTTAATTAAATCATAGCTGTGTACATTAATGCAGTCATGGGGTAGATCACTGAGAGTGTTGAACAATGAAAGAAAAGCTAGAGAAAATGGGTTATTTTTCCAAATAATAAATAGACTTTCCCCTTTTGTGTTTTAGACGAAAGCAGCTTATGTGCTATTTTACCAGCGTCGAGAAGATGATTCTTATAAGATGCCTTCGCTCAGCAGTTTTCCTGGTTCCTCTGATGGAGGGTCGAGACCAAGCAGTTCACAGCAGGGCTTGGGGGATGATGAGGCTTGTAGCATGGACACCAACTGACATTGACTTGGCCACCCTGCAGCGTCCCCTAGGAGGACATCTTTCACATTCTGAGAACTGCTAGTGTTCAGTCTAAATAGCAGATAAGGAAATTCCCTTCTTCTATGAGCAGAAGGAAAAAAAAAGACCCTGTTTGCTTGGAAGGGTTATGTCAAGAGGCTGAATTATTTTTCTTTTTAAACAGGTGGTGAGAAATTTCTGTAAAACCTGTGAAGCTGAAAAGTGGGGTAGGGTGGGGGTGCTCAGGAGTATGTCTGATGGATTCCAAAGAATGGAGAGGAACACATTAAGTGTGGTGCAGCTGTGAAGAGCCCACACAGGGCTGCCTGAGCTCTTGGATTTCTGGTTCTGGTGCTGATACTGCTCCCCAAGTAGTCTGCCCACAGTAAACCAAGTTACAAGTAAACTTGGTTTTGTCCCCTTTTCCCTTGTTGTGTGTACTGAGATGGGTTTATAATTTTTTAAAAAGTAGCCACTGAAGCCCATTTCTATTTCTCCTTTGAGTCATGGAATTTCTAGCTTTCATCCCCTGAATGAAGATATTTAGTGTTGGGGTCTCCTGTCCTTCAACTTCCTGTGGAACCTAGAAGTTATGTTGTGTCTCCCACTGTCCTTGATGAATTGAGACAGACATTGTGTGGAACTTTTATTATCAGAGACGTACTAGGTATTAGAAGTCTGTACACAAAACTGCTGGATACTGTATCTTAACCAGTCATTTCTCTCCATGTTGGCTAGAGAACAGGAACCTTTGTGGGAGATGTCAGGCCTGAAAGGGGCTCTGGCTCATGTGGTTTGGAGTGATAATGTATGTTATGGTCCAGACGCTCTTCCTTCTGGTTCTCTCTTAGCTCCCCGCATCTGTCCAGGCCCCACCCCTACTTTGCTCCCGCCTCTGCCCCCGCCCCCCGTCCCCTCTGTCTGTCCTCAGGCCTCGGGTGAGGCGGAGCTTGAGGGGCGGAGCTTGAGGTCTCGTGCCCTCACAGCCACGTGGGTGTGGGTCTGAAGAACTTGGTCCTGCAGGCTTTTTGTCTTGACCTTTAACCTAACCCGCGGGGGTTGTGGCCGCTGGTCTCAGGGCACGTGCGATCTATGCGCGTGCAGTGACCGTTGGGGGGGGGAGGGGGTGTGTGTGACAGTGTCGCTGTGTTTCTCGGTGAGGAGGCTATGGCTGGGGCCTCTACCTGCAGGTGGCTTGGGTGCCGGGTATGAGTGCCGTACTACCAATGCAGGGATGGGGGGCAGGGGCCACACAGCCAGGCAACCAGAGGCGGGTGGTCCTGGGGCTCCTGCCAAATCTTCCTGAGAACTTTGAGTAACACCCAAACAGCGTGGGTGTGGGGTGGGGGGAGAGTGTCCTGATCTAGTATAGATGGAGGATACACTATACTATACACTATAGTGTATATGGTGGATACTATTCCACCTCAAGGAAATGGTGACAAGCACTCCGTGCCCCATTCAGGGGTAATTTACAACCTCATTTGTAAAATTGTGCTTGCTCTGTGCATTTCCAGTGTATTATATAAAGACGTGGTCACTTTTAGGGGAAATGTCTGAAAAACTAAGAAGATGCAGAAAGGAGTTGGCTGCAGCCATTGACCGGGCATTTGAAGGAGTCAGTCATTCCCAAGAGTGCACAAACCAGCAGAGACTGGAGCTGGACACTGCTCCATTTTCCTTCTCGCTGCCCATGCACAGGCTTCTCTGCAGAAGACATCCATCGGCAGCCTGCTCTTCTGCTGCTCCTTTTGCAGCTGTCCCATGTCCTCTTGAGAATGAGAACCTTGCCTTTGCATCAAACCCTGTCCCAGTAAATGCAAAACCACATGTTTTATGCCCCAAAAGAAAACCTCTGACCAGCAAAGAAAATGTACTGATCCATTCCTCCATTTTGGCACCTGAAAGACAGTTTTGGAGAGCTGCAGGAGATGGGGAAAACTGGAGAAAAGAAAGTTTAAGGTGATTATAATTTGATAATTTAATAGCTACAATTAAGAGGATTCTTGTTTCTAGAAAAAATGTTGATGATCCTAGATTTAGTTCATGGCAATGCTCTTGCCTCCACTTGGGAGTTCTATGACTGTGTTTGGTTGTGTTTTGTTGTTGTTTAGAGAGACATAGTCTCACTTTGTCACCCTGGGTTGAGTGTCATGGTATTAGCCTACCTCACAGCAACCTCAAACAAAGACTTAATTGAACCTCTTGCCCCAGCTTTCTGAGTAGTTGGGACTACAGGTGTGTGTCACAACACTGGCTTTTTTTTTTTTTTTTTTTAATAGAGCCAGGGTCTTGCTCTTGCTCAGTCTCATCTCTGAGCTCGAGCAATCCACCCTCCTCAGCCTCCCAGAGTGCTAGGATTACAAGCATGAGCCACTGCACCCAGCTTCCATGATGGTATTTGGTAAGTTCATAGACTTTCAAAATTTAGCCTGAAAACATAATTATGTTATGTGTCTATTTCTGAGTTGAAGGACTTAAGTTGTCAATCCTGGATGTCAAACCAGTCATGGAAACTACTTTGCAGTACCCAAAGAGATAATGAATGTTAAATAATGCAATTTTAAAATAACTTCTTTATTTATCCTGTAAAAACAAAAATCTTAATTCCATTTTAACTCTTTATGTTTGAACCTGGACACTGTGGGCTTGACAACCGCCTTTGCCCATACTTGGGAGAGGCTGAACTGAAGCCAGGGCTCTACTCCTAGCTTTATCCCTGCCTCTGCTCCCCTTTGTATTATAACCAGGTTAAAGTATCCTCTAGAACTTTTCTTTTTCCAAGTTCATAATGCCTTGTCCCAGGCACCTTGACTTGGAGAAGAAGGGAGGACAAAGTCCTGCCATCTTGGCTGCTCCATATGCAGGGTATAAAAAAGCCATTTAACTGGTTCATCTTCACAAATATTTATGTTAGTATTCATAAACATTAATGCAGTTTGTGGTGCTTGTGAGTCATGATATACTGTTTTCATCAATTTTTTCACTGATTTAGCAGTTTCTAATTGTCCTCTAATCACATTATAAAGGACAATTTCAAGTTACTATTAAGTTTTCATCTTAAAATTGTCTGAGTTCCCTCCAGTATTTTTTCCTGAAAGAGTATCTAATACCCTACCTTTTATTTTCCCCATCTGGGTGGCTGCAGGAAAGATATGGAAAGAGATTTGAAGGTTGACTCAAACATGCCACTCAACAGTTCTAGCCAAGAGGTCACAAAGGATCTGCTTGACATGATTGGTGAGTACAGAGTGCTAGTCTGTCCTTTCCTTGGGAAGGATAGGTCCTTTATGCTAGCCCTGAGTCAGCAAATGTCTCAGATTTCTAAAAAAATTATCTTATTTATGATATCATCTATTTATTTGATAGGTTTGTTTTGGTCACAGCAGACTGAACAGCACAGAGCCCTGCCCTCATACAACTTAGCAAGGTCATGCATCCATCAGGTCATTTCATATATGTCTAGTTATAGTGAGTTCATGAAAGCAAGGAACGTTGGCCACCCTTGATGATTAAGTGTAGACTTGTAGGAAAGAGAAAATAGCCAAAGAGGAGAGAGTAGTCCAGCTAGGGTAGGTCAGTAGAAGATTAATAGAAAAATTAGAAGCCAAAAGCAGTCCTATAATTCCACCACCCAGAGATAGCCAATTGTTAATATAATATAGTACACATTGGGTCAGACATTTTTTTCTACATACAGATCTATACTTTGAACTACATATGCCCTTTTTTTTTTTGTAGAGACAAGAGTCTCACTTTATTGCCCTCAGTAGAGTTGGGTAGAGTGCTATGGCGTCACACAGCTCACAGCAACCTCCAACTCCTGGGCTTAGGCAATTCTCTTGCCTCAGCCTCCCATGTAGCTGAGATGACAAGTGCCTGCCACAATGCCTGGCTGTTTTTTTGTTGCAGTTTGGCTGGGGCCAGGTTTAAACCTGCTACCCTTGGTATAATGGGGCTGATGCCCTACTCACTGAGCCACAGGCGCCACCCAATATACCCTATTTTTAAATGATTAATGTTACATAGCGCACAAATAGCTCCTAGTGAAGGGATCTATAGCCTTGGGTGATGCCTAAAAGCTGTTGGCTCTAAAGGTTCTCCACGTTATGGGAGAGAAAAAGGAGGCCTGATGAGAGGGGAGGTACATACTGGAGGCCACAAAGTAAAACTTTCACCAGCCTGAGACTTCAGTGGATTGAGTTTTCTCTAGTAGCCCTAGGAGGTGAACTGAAGTCTCCTCTGCATATCATCTTCCTTGGCCCTCACCAGCGGTAGGCAGCATTTTGATTACTGTAAAGACCTTGGGGCTTTTTTGTTATTGTTTGTTTTTTTTTTGAAACAGAGGTCTTACTCTGTTACCCTAGGTAGAGTGCTGTGGTATCATCATAGCTTATAGCAACCTCAAACTCTTAGACTCAAGAAAACTTCCCACCTCAGCCTCCCAAGTAGCTGGGACTACAGGCACCTGCCAGGATACCCAGCTAGTTTTTCTCTGTTTCTAGTAGAGATGAGGTCTCGCTCTTGCTCAGGCTGATTTGGAAGTCCTGAGCTCAAGCAGTCCACCCTCAGCCTCCAGAGTGCTAGCATTATAGGTGTGAGCCATGGTGCTCAGTGGGTTTTTTTTTCTTTTCTCCTACACTATTGTCTTGGCATCCCTGCAGGTTAGGGAGTTCCCTGAGAGCCAGGACATGCATGTGCATTTCTGTGTTCTCTCACATAGTACTCAAGGACTGGCAGATAGTTGGGACTCCATAAATACTCAGGCCTGAAAGAAGGCACCACCATACCCACCTGAGTTTGGCACTCACTCTGGCAGCCTGCATGCCCTGGGACAGGAATGCCTAGCTTTGCATAGTCCCTGAAGAGTGACTACCCATTCAATTCATGGTTCTTAACTTGTGCCTGAAATGTCTTCAAAAACCTCTGACTAGAATTATAAAGCTGAATGTTCTTATTTTTAAGACCACACAAGTATCCGAACTATTGAAGAATTAGCTGGAAAATTAGAATTTGAAAATGAGCTGAACCGTGCTTGTGGTCGCTGCCAAGATTCACCCTTCAAGGAGGAAGCCTGGGCTTTGCTTATGGATGAGAGCCCCCAGAAGGCATTGGATGCTGACCCTGGTAGTCTGAAGCAGGCTTTTGATGATAATAATATAGTTGAGACTGTTCTGGACTTGGAAGAGGACTATAATTTGATGACCTCTTTTAAATACCACATGGATTAAGGACTGTTGTTCTTAGCTGTGATACTTTACAGCAGGAGGCTGCCATCAAGGAGCCTGAGCAAAAGCAGCCACGGTCATTGTCAGGGGCCGCATTTTTCAAAGGGTTGGCAAAACCTGAATTATCACACCTTTTTAAAATTCCCAGTTGTGTCCCTTTTTGAGCTGAGAGCTCGGTTTTTGAATTCTGTTGCTTGAATACATTTCCTGTTGTTGACTTTGACTTTTCTTGATACCTTGAATATATTTTTTAAATTGATGTTCAGTATTTCCAGTACCCAAGCTAGGTGTGGGATGTGGGTCTTTGCTGTGTCTCTGTCTCTTGGTGTTCTTTTCCATAGGCCTCTGAAAAGGTATAGGGACCACCACGGTGGGCTTTGCCTACCTCTGGTAACAGCCCATCCCATCCTAAGCCAGATCAGCCTACACAGAGGAATCAGGGTCCAGCCGGAGCTTGGCATGGGCCCTCTGCTACTCTTACACACTCTTTTCTCCTTGCATACTTTGTACAGAGAGTTCCCTGATCCCTGCATGGGCCTCATGGCCTCCTCATGTCTAGACCTGCCATCCCTGCCCCTGCCCAGCTCAGAGGCCTCTATAGAGACCTCCTGGTTGAATCAGAGCAGCTGGCAGGATCCCTGGCTCCCTCCTAACAGGACATTCCTGTAAGGCCTCCCTACCACACCCCACACCTCCAGTTACCTGGCCCTCAGCTGAGGAATAATTGAGAAGGAAAGGTAAGTCTAGGTTTTGCCCCTCCATCTTCCTACCTAAGCCTCATCAATCCTACTACAGGCCTGGAGACCATAGGTGGTTCCAATGGCAATGACCCTGCTGGGGAAGACAGGGCTGGGCTATTGCCCTTCTGAGATCAGCATAGTAGCAAAAGGTTGCTAGCTTCAGCTCCACCCCTAGAAAGAAAGAAAAGACATCATTAAAATTATTTGGCCAAATATTTCAAAACCATGTTGTTCTCTTAGGAAACCTAATAAGTTGTTGAGCAAGGTTTGATGTATCCCAGAAACTGAATCTCAGAGAAGTGCCATCTCCTGAGCTAATCAAGGAAGAAGGAGGATAGGGTGAGGAGGCTGGGAAAGGACTATAAGACTCTAAGCCTGAGCAAACCAAAGAGCTGGGGAGAAAGCCCCAACATCTTGACTGCTCACCAGGCCGCCTTCTAGGCCAGTAACCCTGCCATAAGGCAGCCTGCAGAGCCAGTAACACCCCTTTACCAAAAGTGGGAGCTGCACGTCTAGTCCTTAGCAGAGCTCAGCCCACCTACCAGTGCCCTAGGAACTACGGTGCAGCTATATATCCCAGCCACTTGGTTGGAAGGGCCTCCCCAGTGTGTATGTGCTGGTTCCTTCCTAGTCGTGGCCACTGCCCTACCTGGGGCTAGAAGGGAGGACAAGGCTAACCAGAGCTTCCCCCAGGGCACCTATTGCTGGGTCCCTACAGGAGGTATCTGAGCATTCACAACCTGTTCAGTTTCTTCTAAAGCAGGAAGAATAGGAACAAATGAGAAGAAATGTTTACAGCATCCTCAGCTGCCTGTTGGAGAGATGTCAGACAGACTAAGACTATAACTAATACTCAAAAAAGTTCTCAAAACACTATGTTTCAAATATATATGGATATGGATACTCTTCCTGTGAAAGGGGTGGAGCTTAATTCTCATCCTTCCCCACAGACTACCCACCCCATTAACACCCTTTAGGGTAAACTAGATTTTGTATTCTTTTCCAAGGACTAGGAAGAGAAAAATCACTAACAACAGAGAAACTTGGCCATATATTAATTTAATCAAATATTCAAGTTAACCTCACCAGTGATGTAATATGAGTATCACACATAACCCTAATAGGATGCTACAAGAAGGATACTTTACCTTCCTAGTATTCTTTCTTTTTTTTTTTGAGACGGAGCCTCAAGCTATACCCCTGGGTAGAGTGCCATGGCATCACAGCTCATAGCAACCTCCAACTCCTGGGCTCAAGCGAGTCTCCTGCCTCCTCCTCCCAAGGAGCTGGGACCACAGGTGCCCGCCACAATGCCCGGTCATTTTTTGGTTGCAGCCATCATTGTTGTTTGACAGGCCTGGGCTGGGGATTCGAACCCGCCACCGTAGGTGTGCGTGGCTGGCGCCTTAGCCGATTGAGCCACAGGTGCCGAGCCAATATTCTTTTTTTTTTTTTTTTTTTGAGACAGAGTTTCACTTTGTCACCCTTGGTAGAGTGCTGTAGCATCATAGCTCACTGCAACCTCCAACACCTGGGCTTAGGTGATTCTCTTGCCTCAGCCTCCCAAGTAGCTGGGACTACAGGTGTCTGCCACAATGCCCGGCTATTTTTTGTTGCAGTTTGGCCGGGGCTGGGTTCGAACCCACCACCCTGGGTATATGGGGCTGGCGCCTTACACACTGAGCCACAGGTACTGCCCACCTTCCTAGTATTCTTTTTTTTTTTTTTTGAGATGGAACCTCAAGCTGTCCCCCTGGGTAGAGTGCCATGGCATCACAGCTCATAGCAACCTCCAACTCCTGGGCTCAAGCAAGTCTCCTGCCTCCGCCTCCCAAGTAGCTGGGACCACAGGCGCCCGCCACAATGCCCGGCCATTTTTT